>WEKY01038524.1:61210-112988 GCA_013390045.1 Picathartes gymnocephalus
ACCAAAAAAACCAACATTGTTGAAAAAAGTCCCCTACTCAGCCTGGGAGGGAAAGTTTGTGTATCAATCTAGTTTTATAATAGTGTAATTTAGTGTCTAGGCCTGGGCTCTGGTGGTGATATTGTACTGCAATGAATGAGACAGAGGGCTCCAGGCTGAGCAAGAGCTCGAGGACCCGGCTGCCTCTATTCAGGCCAAACTAATCGGCTTCAGCTCAGCTCTCCGCCAAAGCTCCCCTCTCAGTAGTGGGTTTTTCTCTGGGTTTTTGTTACTGTTTCTTAAAGAGCTCAGCTGGCTGCTGAAGCTGAAAAGAATCAAATTATTAAAGATTTTGTGGAAAATCCAGTGAGAATGGGCCCATGCAAGAATAATAGCATTGTGCCACCGTGGGCCATTCCCAGCTTCCAGTCGGGAGAAATTGTCAACTCTGTCTTTGTTTTCTTAACCCTTTCAATGGAAACAAAATAATATTTAGCTCAGCACAAAATACCTTCTTTTTAATTTCTAATCCTTTCAGGTTCTTTTTTTTTTTTTTTCTCCTTCCCCCCTTCTCCTCCTCCTCCTCTTCCTCCCTCTCTTTCTCTCTCTCCCTCTCCTTCTTTTTGTTGGCTGTCCTCTGAAATACATTTATATCCCTCATACATTCCCCTTTTCCTTGCCAGTTGGCCAGAGGGGCATCTGTTATCAGGAAAGCCCCTTCTTTTTTAAACAGGATGTAAAATGGGTGATTAAATCCTTTATTAACAGTCGCCACCAGAAAAGGGAAGAGGAAAGGGAAACGTTTTCTTTCAAGCTTCTATTTTTAAACATTTAGAAGCAGTTAATAAATCATTAGTGTGTTGTTCAGTGGGCTGGCTATAAAATGTGTCACGTTTTTAGATGTCAATACATTTTAAATTTAGAGAACTATTTAATTAGCATACTTTAATGGCATTAAAGATCAGCAAGGAAATGTCTGCCTGTCTGTCTGTCCATCCTCAACCCCTCAGGGAAGATACAGACAAGCAATTTAACAACTCTCCTCTTTTATTTAGGGACTAAGTAGCTTTTCATGTGTGACCCATCTCTTTTCTGGGCTATTTTTCCTCTGCACACACCAATCCTAAAGGCGTTGAGGAGCAGCATTGTCTCGGGGATGGGAGGGAAAGGGTTTTGGACACAGAGTGGATGTTGAACCCAGCTGGTCCCACAGCTTCCAGAGAAACTGGATGGACCCCAGCTTTCCAGGGGTGTTGGAATCCATGGGCATGGCTCCTCTGCTTGGACAACAAAGTGGCTGCCACCTTTTCCAGGCTTTCTCAGGAATGGAGCAGAAGTAGGAAAAGGGAAAAAAAAATTGAATTATCTAAACAAAACCTCTCCATCCCAAGCATTCAGCACCAGGGATGGGGCGACAAAACACAATGGCAGATCTTCTCCTGGTGTAAATTTGAGGGCAACAGAGTTAAGCTGGATGTAAACTGGACGAGCCCATAACCCTGTAAGTAATAACATTGATAGAAAGCCCAGCATCAGGGCATGGGGGTGAAAAATAAGGGACAAAAGGGTACTCACTGTCCCATAGTGGGCAATCCCTCTGATCAGGATGTTCTCCCTCAACTTTGCTCCTCTCTAACCCATCAGCAGCAGAACTGGGTCATCTGGGTGAATGGGGTAGATTTGGTGCCACCTCCATGTCTTTGGGGCTGGAAGGGATTGTGTGTCCAGTGTCACAAACAGACCTTCTGTCTTCCTCTCCTGACCAGCAGCGAGCTGCTGAACGAGGGGGACTGGACTGGCCACTTTTCCCGTAACAAACGGGGGGTCCCATCCAAGCCAGCCTCGCCAGTTGGCTTTCAGACAGGGGAAGCTGATTCATGTTTTTAGACCTCAGCCAAGTTCGGTCAGGAAGCCTGAGATGTTTTAAACCAGGGGGACGCAGGGCTCCCGTGCCAGCTGGGAGGAGGGAGGAGTTGCATTATCTCGGTGTTTCCTGCAGTTGAGTCTCTTTTGTGTGTGCTCGCAGGGATAGAGTCATCTCCCTACCCCTGGCATAATGCTGGCTTGGGAGGGGACTCATTTTTCTTCTCCTGGCACTCGTTGAGAGGACAAGTCCACCCCTGCTTGCTTGAATCACCTACGACAGTGGGAGAAGAACAGAGGATGTGTGCTGAGGCTGCTGAGGGATCTCACCTGTCAGTCAGCCTGGTGTAGGTGGATATTACTCTGCAGCCCAAGACACTGACATGTCTGGTAACGAGCCAGACACTGAGAAGCTGTTGATTATCTTCCTCTGGAGAAGGCGTTGATTCCCCATCCCACCCCAGGATGTTTCCTTTTCAGTCTGCTCCGAGGAAGGAGAGAGCATCATCGTGCTTTCCATCTGAGGTCATGGGGGAATGTCCCAGAAAAACACTTGAACCACCTCTGTGTAATGTTGCTCCTGGCCCTTTTCAAGTGCAAAAACATCCTCAGATCTTTCAGAGCAGATGATAAGAAGATCTTCTAAGGAATACTATCCTAGAGATCCCTCAGACATTAGCTCATGGCCTTCTACACCTTTTCCTCGTTAGTCAAACCTCACCACCATTACTTTGCTGTCCTGGATCCTTCTCTGCCCATTTTCAGGCATTGTTCAGGAATGTCACCTATCCCTCACTGTGGATACACAGGAGAGAACACCCTGCCCCATCCATTGGGTCATCCATGACTTTCGTGCTGTGATTCTGTCTTAGTTTAGGGCAAATGTGGGAGGAAACCTCTGCAGGGGATTCCCCCAGAAAAGCAGATCCAAGCCACCCCTCCCCCCAGCTGGTTCGGGAAATAGACTTCCTTGGAGAAAAAGTGGAAAAAACTATTTATTTAACAAACAAAACACTCACAAGCATAAAGAATGAACAACACTACACAACAAAGCCTCTTGCTGTTCTGAAGAGATGGCAAACCCAGAAAAGTCTTTTCCATGGATGTGTCCTTGGGTTTTCTCTCAGTCTCTCTCTCTCCGAGGCTTGGGCCCGGCAGTGCCGCTTGGGGGGAGCCCCCCCCTCCCCGGGTGATGGTCTTGGTGTCCCCAGATCGAACAACAGCAGAGCAGTCCAAAAAGAAAAAGAAAAAAACCCCTTTGGTCTCAGCTAATGAAAAAAAAACTAGCCAAAAAACAAAAGAGGGAAAAAAACCAAAGGAGAGCTGTCCGCTGTCCGTGCAGACAACTCCGAGTGCAGGAGCAGGAATGCTGAAGGTGTTATCTCTATGTTTTGAAAACAAACTGCCTCAGATGTTCCACCGCTTCTCTCTCCTTCTACCCCCTTTGCTCTCAGATCCAATCTTAAAGGTGCAAAACTTATTTCTGGGCTAAACAGACCAAATGAGGATAAAAGCATCACACAGTCAGCCTAGGACAGATTCCCACCCCTGACCCCAAAGCCACTCCCAGGCACCCTTTGTGAGGTGTAGCAGGTTGAGTTTTTTCCCGGCTAACGCACCAATTTATGTATTGGTTTTACATACGCTGGTCTTTTGTGATGAGATAAGGATTAAGAGAAATGTAAAGCAAGTCTAAATCTTGAAAGATAAAAGATAGTTTATTAACAGAACTACGGACAAAAGAAAAAAAAACCAAAAGAAAATCAACCCCTAGATGTTTCTCTCCCCCCACCTTATTCGTCTTTCCGTACCAACACTTCTTTTTCCATCAACAACTGGATGAAGAACTTACACCTGGACGTGGCTAAGCAGGGGTCACTGAGGGTGCAAAACCTTCTCAAGGACATTCCTCATCCTGGCAGCACTCAGCTTTCCTCATCACAGCCTTGGCGATCAGACAAGGAGCATCACAGGAATCCTCCAAAGTGCTCTGTCTCTTGTTGTGTTTTCTATCTGTCCTCTTTTGTCTGCTCTTGGTGATGAGTTTAGGAGCTCAGGGGGCTTTTGGTTGATCCATGAGAGCTCTTCTCGAGCTGCAGGATGCTCATGGACCTGCTACAGCCCGTGCTGATGGTACTGCAATACAAGAGACAGTGTGTCCTAAACTTGGCTATATGCCTGGATTAGAAATTAAAGGCAAATAAGGCAACCTAAGCTCTGGAACTGCATCAAAGGCAAACCCAGGCTAAATGGGAAGGATCCAATTTCACAGTTAAGTTTGTTAAGTAGGTGGTTGGTGGCTGCTGGTGGTGCGCACGTCCCTTTATTAACCATTTAAAAATGAAAGGTCCCTGCCTGGAGATAGCTGGAGGATCAGAGGTTTTTTTTGGGCTGCCTTGCCACAGGTGATCCTTACCCATGCAAGGTTCCTTCTAAACCCAGCAGAGCTACTCCAGGCACAAGGACCATCCTGGATAAACAGAATATAGGGACAAGGAGAGGAATGAACCCTTGGCAGTCTCAGCATGGCAGAAATAATCTGACAAATCTTCCCCTTTCTTTTTCATTTGTGGGTAGTCCATGAGCAAGTAAGTCCCAGACAGAAATTCTGTTCATTCACAAAAACATAGGTTTTGTTTTGGATGGCTCCTGAATTTCCCTGGAATCTGATATACTCCTCTTGTACAGAGCCTCTGACTGCTTTCCCTGAGGCAGACTCTGGTTAAGGATGACAATTTGGCAAAGAGAATTTGCCAGATGATTTTTTACTTTGGGTACAAATCTTAATGTCATTATTATTGGAAGAGCTGGAGTTAGGAGAGATTTCAGTGACAGCAGATTTCAGATTTCTCTGCAATGTAAAAAAAGGCTTTCTATAGCCTTAGAAAAAGTTTAACAGTTTCCTTCCAGAACTCTCACATAAGTTTGTTTGCAGTGTTCACTGGACATGAATTATTAAAGATGGCTCCTCTACCTACATCAGCATCAGGATGAACAGATATTATTTTCATTTATTTTTGTATATAACTTTGCGTGCCCTGTTAAATTATTGCTACTTTTTCCCTGATTCTTTTCCTTGCTTATAGCAATTTATGATTAAACCGCAGATCTTTTATATCAGGACTTTTCCTTGCATTTACATTCTCAGCAATGTGATAAATGAGCTGAAAACAAACAAAAATTCTTCCCTAGATTTTTAGCACTCAGAACCAGGATGGAGAAACATCCCTACGAATACTCAAAACTCAGAAAATAAATTGCACAGGTCCAGCACGAATTATTTCTAAGATGCCACCATGCTTAAACAGATCTGATAATTTTGGCAGAGAAATGCCTGGAGAGGTTGTTGGTCTGCTTAGCAAGGGCAGTGCTACGCGCAAGGGTCCTGTAAACAAAAGGAGGTAATTAAAATACATTTGCCAGAAAAGAGCCCAGAATTCCCACGCAATGTGGAATACTCGACACAGCAGAGCTTTTCCTTTCTGTGCTCCCCTCAGCTCCTTGGTTTTATCATCTCTCAGTCAGAGGCAAAGCAGGACAATAGACATTCTTTGAGAAATTCTCTACAGGGGACACGACGCCGAGGGCTGTGGTGCCAGTTTTACATCTCCTAAGGACTTGTCTTCATGGCAAATGTGACCAGAATAGCTATTTTGGAATTAGCGTTCTATGGTGTCACTATTCCAGAGGGAAGAGATTTTATTCCAGATGAATTACCCCGTTGAGGGAAGCGCTTGTTGTTTTGCAGCTAAAACACGTCATGTGTAGAACAGCACATGGTAATGTGCAGAGAGGTCTGACATAAAGAGGGTCAGATGTGATTAATGCCATGCTCAGATCGTGGTCTCATCTGCAGCATCATGTGGGAAAAATTGAGTATTCCTCCTTAAGGGGTATTTTACTAAAAGACCTTTTCCAGCACGAGCTGCCCACCTTGTCTCTTTCCCCAGACAATGAGGTGAGAGGATCCTCCACAAGGATCTCAGCTCTTTCAGGTATCTTTGGGTGGAAGAAATGCTCTGTATAAAATTTTACCCCTCTTTGGTTAGAAAAGAAGCCAAAATTCAGAGCCTAATCTAGAACTGCGGGAGTGGTGATGAAACAAATCCTCCTTCAGGTGACCTCTCTTGTGAGATGGGAGCCGGGACTCCTCCTGCCAGTTCAGGTCAGGTCCAGGTTGTGTTCTCAGGGTGAGCATGCCTCAAACAAACATTGTTACAGTCCCTGAGACAAAGGTTTCAGATGCCAGAGGGTCACCTGTGACAAAATCTGTGCCCCTGAGTTCAGTGGTGTCTCTGGGTTTCTTAGAAATTGCCACCTTCTCATGAATTCCCCCACACCTTTACCTCTTGCCAAGCAATGTCTTTTGTGTGGCTCAGCTCCCTCCACCTGCACATTCTGCACTGGGTTTAAAATGTTTTTAAGCTTTTTGGCTCCACTTGGAAACTGGCCCCCACTGCTTGGCATTGACCTGGCTGCAGAAATATCCATTCTGTCCGTGGTGGAGGTGCTGATTCTGTCTTTTAAACCACGTATGGCCCATGGGGAATGATAAATAACGTGTTCAGGCAGCATCTCTGAGCCACAGAGCCTCTGTATCAACTGCTCCAGAGGAGAGATGCCTGCATGGTTCTCTCAGTTTGATGGAAAATAAATAATTTTAGCTTTTGGGGAGAGGGAAGAGTGAGGATGCTCCCTCCAATCAAGTATTGTTGGGGAAATTGGTCCAGCCCCTGATCTTGTAGTGAAAGATGCTCCATAAATGCAGGGGAAAATCAACCCCACAGTGAATAAAGGGCACTCAAGAATTTGTGGAGAGGGGGAATAGATTTTATTGGGCCATCTGATACAGCCAGAGCAGAGAAATGTGCTTCTGGGTACACAAGATCTTCTTCTCATCTAGATCAGTAAAAATTAGGAGAGATCAGACAAACGAATTCGGTAGATGAGATTGTGCCCTGTGGTGGTAAAGGGTTTGCAGCCTCCCAGCTGTGACGTAGGCTGAGCCTTATCTCGTCAGGTTATGCTCAGAATGACCCTCAGGGGCCTTTTCCTGCTGCAACCATTGGTACAATTCCTAAGGATATGGATGGACAGCTCTGGGGAGCACAGGCTGCAAGGCCAGTGTGCTGCAAGACCCATTCCCTACCCAATATGTGGATCAAATATTGGCAAAAAGCATCTTACAAGGGTTGGGTTGGCCCTGGGGATGGGGGGGGTTCAATCCCTGTGATGCAAGTGCAACATTGGGGGAGTTACTTGTTGTGGGACCCATCTCACATTATTTATCAAAAATTAATGTCCAATCCAAGGTAGTATTTCACCTTCTGCGATTAATTAGAGAGGTCTGCTTGTCTGGAAAATTATTCATCCCATCCATGTTGGGGGTAGAGCAAGACTCTCACTCCTCAGCGTCACTTCAGCAGCTTTTGCAGAATGAGACATCTCCATCTGCCTCTCCAGAAGGCTGCAAGAGACTCAACTCCTCAATTTTATGAGACCAAAACCAAGTGAAAAAAAAAAAAGTCTTCTGGTTTCTTTGTTCTCCTTCTCCTCACTTTAAAAATAAAGATAAGCAGCCTCTGCTCCATCACAGAGAAAGTGTGGATAGAGATGTGTTAAAGAACACGAGCTGTGTGCTGTGGTCACACAGCTGAGGCTGTGGCTGCCCCTGGATCCCTGGAAGTGCTCCAGACCAGGTTGGACTGGGCTTGGATCAACCTGGGGTAGTGGAAAATGTCCCTGACCATGATTTGTTATCGAAAGAAATAGTGGTGGAAAAGCTTGGAGGAGTGGTGGGTGGTTGATGCCCAAAACTGACCTCACAGCAGGTCTGTCCATCGCTATGCTGCCACTTCTGGCCTCCTCAGCCTGAGGGAAATGTTGATACAAAAACCTTGTCCAAGAAAGAGCAGCAAAGAGTCTCTGCTGCTGTGGAAGCACTTCTGGTGATGGGCACTTTACAGCCTATAAAAGCCATTGAAGATCCAGGCACCTCGGCAAATCCCAGAAAAAAAAATAGGGATAATGAAAATGCTGCACTTCAGTTCTTGGGGTGCCAGGAACAATGGGAAAACAACACAACGTGGGGCAACAGAGCAGAATGAAGCTCATTTGGGTCACTTTTACTTCCCTATTATTTCATCCTCTGCAAGGAAAATCCCAGATCAAATCCCTGTGCTGGTGACTCCTCGGATTTAGAGTCTGAAGGGATTTCCAGCCAGAAAAGGTGAGTCTGGATGAAGACATCAATGCCTCAGCTCTAACACCTGAAGTTCTTGAGAAGGTTTCATTCTGTGAGAGTTGAGAGTTTGGAGGAAATATTGACAGTCCCTCTGTAGGATTTTTAATGCTGCAGCTCTTCTCTTCAGCCAGATTTCTTCTTGGAGGACTGCAGAGATCAACCAACCCTCTGCCCCACCTGGACCTCCGCTGCCAAGGGCAGAAGAGCTTCTTTTGAAGCCTGGTGGGGTAAAATCATCTTTTTTCCCAGTATTTTAGAAAAGGAGAAATCAAGACGGGATTGATCGTCACCCTTTGTCCTCTGAGTTGAAATGAGAGAGAACTGGGATGAGAGACACAGGCTGCCAGAAGTTTCTGGTGAAACCCAATGCTGGAGGCACCAAGAAGAGATTCTTTGTCTCAACAGACATATTTTAGCAATTTTTTTGCCCCAAAGAGCAGATGAAAGGCCTGATATTGAAGTGGGAGATGTGGCAGCACATGATGGTGCTTCATGTGAACTCAGTGGCGTCCTCTCTTTTAAGGGACACGTTCTTCTTGAGGCATCTCCCCTTCCAAAACCACGTCCCCAAACACACTTTTCCTGCAGTTTGCTTGCAGAAAATCCTTCAGCCAGCAGATGTCTCTCCACGCTGCCCTGGAGAAAAAGGAGGACAAAACTGGAAGTCAAGTCAGATGGAAAAATTCTTACTTACAGATTTTCAGTCTTGTCTTTGTTAAAAAAGATGCTTGGAATTGGTTTTTCACCACCTCAATGGATACTCTACTTCAGGGGTGGGTTTTGAGGCGTCTCCAGGGGTTGAGAAGTCTGGAATAAATTGTCTCTGGAGCTCTTTTTGCCCATGGTGGCACTGTTGGAAGCTCAGTGCTAATGAGGTCACTTTGGAGGTCACAGGAGATTTGTGGACGAGATGGTCATTCATGAAGGGGTTTCAAAGTGAGGAGTGTCCAGGATGGAGTGGAGAAGTCAAAGAACATCCAACCACGAATTTACAACATGGAGAACACACCTACAGAAGTCTCAGTTCCAATCTCCACTATTTCTCCTAAGCTTTTCATCTGTCGGATATCCAAGATTCAAACGATCCAAAGTCTGAGGCAACTTTTGCTTTCTATTTATTTTGAGAAGTTTGTAGTTAAACACCATTGTGTCAGCCTAACAATTCAGAGTGTTCCAAACAAAATGGGGAATTACATATGGAATTGCACATTTCTGAGACTAAGAGGTCGTGGACCTGGAATAAGTGCAATTTTCTCTGTCCTCACAACAGAGGCTGACTTCATTTCCCAGTGGGAATGGTAATTTAATTCTGCTTGGTGGTCAGTCTGCAGTAGGTTAAGAATGAAACGTCCCAAATTCCCTCACTTTTCCCATGGAACATCCACATTTTTTTTAAAAAGCGCCATAGAATCTGAGTTTGTGGCACTTGTGGAATTACAGCCCCTTAAATTTACTCTTCAAAATCACCCCTAATTTGGATTTACAGCCAGCTCCTGCATCCATCAGAAGTCCTTGTGCAAGTGAAAGACAACAGCTGTGATGATTTTGGATCTGGAAGAGGAGCCCACTCACCACCACTGGCACACTGGGAAGGTTTTAGCAAGGTGAGGGCTGGCTTTGAACACCTTCAAGGTTTGAATCTTCCTTGCAGCCACAGAGTCGAAATCCAGCTGACTCAACTCCAGCCTTTTGTGCTTCTTCAGCACCTGAGTAGATTCTGTTCAGATTAATCCCATTAAGGATTTATTTTTTCATGGTATAGGCAGGCATTGAGGCCATTTTTTGGTCAAAAATGGAATTTGTTTTGGTGTCTTCAGCTGCAAGTTTCTCCCTAGTTAGAATTGGCCTTCACTCTTCAGGTCCTGTGATTATCAAGAGGTTTTCCTTCTCCCTTCTCAGGGAGAACTATTTTTGGCACATGTTCAAAGGAAATTTTGATACCAAAATTTATTTGACCCATACAAAACGCTTTTGAAATGTACGTAGATTTTCTTTGGTGTTTTATACCTTTTTTTTTTTTGGATACTTTTTCCAAGTTCCACCTCACAGTGGAGAATCCTGCAAATCTGAGGTGAGGCACGCAATTTTGGGAAGGTTTCGTCAGCCCTAATTTACACCTCTAAAAGTGAGATGCCCAGGTCCAAGTTAGTCAGCCCAGGCTTGTTTTGTGGTCAAGGGAGAGAAGAGTCACCCCGAGGGGGAGATTCATCTCTTAAAACAGACACCCAAAGTTGGTCATGCAAATCACTCACTGGACACGTCCCGCTCTCTCCTTGGCCGTAAAGATTTGTCAGGCTTTTAATCTATTTAAAGTCAGCTGAAATGACCACTGTCTTCATTCTTTTCAGTCAGGCTGAGAGAATAAATCGCCTTTTTCTGAACGTCATTCCACCCTGAAGTGCTGAAGGAATATCAGATTCTCCCGGATTAGCTTCATGGACATTTAGATCCGATGGATTCATGATCAGTTGGGCTGGATCAGGTTGTGTTGGCCCCATCTCCTGTCTCTGACACAGGCCAAGTGTGACTTGGGAAGAGAAGGAGGACAGGACAAAGCCAGGGTGATATTTCCACTCAACTCCCAGCAAACCCCAGCTGGGATTTCCAATGGAAAACTTGTGTCTTTCAGTGTAAAAACTCCTCACGTGTCTTTCTTTGGTAAAAACTGTCCAGTTGCTTTTCAAATTCAATTTTTAAAAGGTAAATTATATAATAAATTGAATAAAAAATACCTACAGCACCCTGTGGTGGAGATTTCTGCCACCAAACCCCATGAGCAGAAAACCTCTTTTCTGTTGCTCTCCCTCTAATTACAGTGGATGTCTCCTGGGTTTAATATGATGAGAAACGGTGGGTGTTTTATCCGTATTCGCCTCTCAGCACTATTGTGTCCCAAAGCCTGGCTGCCCCAAGGATTTCTTTGGAGGATTGTGCTGGCTTGCACCACATAACCTGTGCTTACAGAGCAGTTCCCACCTTCCTCGTGCCAGCAAGCTCTAACCACCTGCTTGATGAGCTAGCAGAACGTTAAGTTTTTTATTGGCTTGTACTAATTGCAAGCCACAAGTGAAAAAAAGTAATTTCCTTGACATTACAGGTTTGGTAATTGATGCTGAAAGGTGAACCTGACTTTTCTCTAGTTAACCAGTCGTTGTGTAGTTAACAATCTGATGTTTTTCTGCCTTTAGATGACATGCAAAGACATCTGCTCGACGTGTAGAGCTGTGTGACCTCCTTGGGTACAGTTGTTTTTACAGAAAAACTGGCTGAGGCCACCCAAGGCAATGGCTGGGAGCTGGTTTTATTTATCAGCATCACTGTGGATGTGAACAGAGATAGCCAAAACCAGATCACTGGGCCTGGAATTTTTTTAGGACAGGGTCCACCAGCCTGTGCAATGTTTGGGCATCACCCAGCATGAGGGATCATCGTCAGGAGTGAGGAGCCCAGAGGCAGCACCACCAGACAAGGATTGTCATTGTGATCCAGGCTGTGATAACACCAATGACACCTGGATCTCATTGTGCTCCCCAGCTATGAAAACATCCTAATTAAAGGGGAGGAAAACTAATCCATCCAAGCTGCACAGCCAGTCTTCGGGTCACACTTTATTCCGTGTTTGGAGTGTCTGCTGCCTTTTAATGAGTAACCTTTCTCTCCCCCCAGCAGGAACAACATCTGCTGCTAAGGCAAGGTGTGTCAAGCAGCCCCTGCCAGCCTGAAACAGCAGCTGGGAGCTGGGGAACTTCCTCAGAGCTCTTGAGGACCACTCAATTATCATTCATTAACAAGCCTAAAGGTTAGCTCCTTGCCAGCCCTCCATGTGCCAAACTCCTCCTGTGTGACTGCAGTGCTTGGAGGGTGGTGTTCCCACTCCATGGCTGAGCCAGGAGCAGGTTTCCTTATTGACTTAGCTGTTCATGTCAGCCAAAGTCCTTCCCTTACCCACTTCAGGACTATTGGCTTGTCCTGCCCTCTCCGCTTCACCGAGACCCTGCATTGTCCCAACGGACACTGCGGAAAGCACGACAGGGAGAAATCCCCTGCAAAGTCCTGGCACAGCAATGTGGGAGATAAAACCACCTGCAGGTGTTTGAAGGGGCTGTGTCTCATCACATTCCGCGCTCACAGTGAGCATTCTTTGTCAAAAAGCTCCCCCATCTCCATCCTGACCAACAAAAGCCTCCCCGCGTGGTCCCTTCTGTGAACTTGGGCCTAAAATGTAAATAGGATGCGAGTTGCTTCTTTATTTTTGATAGCCCCTGGAATCTGGGTGTGTTGCTTGTGAAGGAGCAGCTTGAGGAACAGAAATTCCGGAGGAAGCAGTTGTCCTCTGGAAAGCAGCAGTTTGCTGAAACCAGAATTCCAGCGGAGTTGCTCAAGACTGGGCTGGAGTTATCAGTGCCTGGGAGATGGCTGGTGACTCAGTCGAGGCATTGGCTTCAGGTCTCTGTCTGATAGGGAGGGGAGGCTTGTACCTGCATTTCCATACGCTGCCATAAGGACCTTGACATTCCCAGGATGAAGGACGCTTCCTGCACAAACCAGCTGCACTGATTAAGACAGAACAAACAGGTTCAGGGCTCTCCCCTGGATTCCTGCATAAGAGAAATTCTCACTGTAGTGAAGTTGGCACTTTTTCACTACCACCACTCTTTCCCACACACAGAACTGAGAATTATCTCACATATTCCAGGAAAAAAAAATTAGAGAACAAATGTATTTCTGGGAGAGATGTGCAACACAGCCTTGCTGTGCCTCCTCTCTGACAAGAGAGTAGATGAAATTTGGGGTGTTGGGATGTTGCTGAACCAGGGAGAGTAGCACAAGGATCCAAAGGGTCAGGTCCAGACCACAGATCGGTTTTACACCGCTGTTAAAGCAATTTAACCTCGCTGTCCTTGCACGAAACCAACCTGAAGAGAAACTGAGCTGACCTCACCTTAACACCAGCACCAAGTTCATTAGTTAACACTTCACCTGTTGACACTCGCAGGCAAATCCCAGCCCGGATTGTAGCCCTGTGGAATGCAAATCTGGCTATGTGCCTCCAAATGACTGCATGATGGGGGGAAAAAACCCTTCCACACCTGCAAATAAAAGACATCAGTAAGCAAATTCCAGAGCCAGGCTGGGTAGCAATGGGATGGCAGGGCTTTCAGATTTTATTGGGTCACAGTGTGTTTCTTTATGGCCTGGTGAGCTGCTGGTCAGGAGCTGCTTTCAGCTGGATTTCGCAGCTTCAAAGGAAGTTGGATTGGACTGATTGCTCAAGCGGGATTCAACTTGCAGATTAAGACATCTTAATTTGGGTGGCAATATGCAAAGTGTGTGCTCCAAGGCTCTGAGCTCCTGTTACAGCCAGTGAAAATCAGATTTTTCCGTGTGCTTGACTGAACACAGGTGTCCAGGAGCATCTGTGGTATCTGTAATTCCTCTGGGTATCCCCCTGCCAATCCAGAAGGACAGGGACCTCCCCGAGGGTCTGTATGTGCCAAATCCATATGACACTCAGATTTCCAAAGGGACACCAGGCAGCACTCAGCCCTTACGGTGAAACGAATCCCTCAATTTATTGTGAACAATAAGAGGAACTTGAAAACTCAGGAAAATTTGGCTCAGCCGCTTGGCTAAAGCGTTTAATACCTGGTGACATGTCCTGGGGGATCTGAGACATCTCCCTGGAGCTCCCAGACGTGACACAGAGCTGCGGGAGAGCTGTGGTTCTGCTGGAGCAGCACCTGGAGGACAGGCAGAACACTGGAGCTGGAACCCATGAGCTGAACCCCACTCCTTGCCATCCACAAAGCCTGAGTGGCCAGGCTGTGACCTCATGGAGGCTTTGGGTGCCTTGCTCACTCTGGGGGTGGTTGGTTTCCACCAGGCTGGGGCAAAAGGATGCAGGTACAGAACAATTTGCACGCTTTTTATGCATCTGGCAGGTCCCAGGCTGGTTTGAGGTACTGTTTGTGCAGGACTGGGAAGCCTGTGCATGGAAAACAGTCAGGAGAGGGGATGGAGGGCTACCAGAAGTGTGAACTTGGCCATGGTTTGCTTAGGAGTGGCTCAGTCAGTGCTGAGGTGACAGGCTGAGAAATTTGGGGCTGTTCAGCCTGGAGAGGAGAAGGTTCTGTGGAGACCTCACAGCACCTTCCAGGATCTGGAGCAGCTGCATGAAAACTGGAGGAGGACCCTTCATCAGGAGCTGAAGTGGTAGGAGAATGGGAAATGGCTTCAAATTCAAGGAGGGGAAATTTAGATTAGATACAAGAGAAATTCTCTCCTGTGAGGGAGGTGAGGCCCTGGCACAGGGTGCCCAGAGAAGCTGTGGCTGCCCCTGGATCCCTGGCAGTGCCCAAGGCCAGGTTGGACAGGGCTTGGGGCAGCCTGGGACAGTGGAAGGTGTCCCTGCCCATGGCAGGGGATGGAATGAGATGATCTCTAGGGTCCCTCCCAACCCAAATCATTCCATGATTTATTTTGCTGTACACCCAAGTCCAGTGCACTGTTTCTCAAAGGAACATGGAGCTCTCAGCTCTTCTGACTGTCAGGTACCTGGTACCTCTCTGCAGCACATCAGTCCTTAAATTATGCCTGGGAATGTGGTTTGACTCTTGGCTCTGGTGTCAAATATCCCCCACTTGGTCATGGAACAGTTTCAGGTGACTTCTGTGACCTGGGTTGTCATGAGCAAAGGCCATTGCCATGGCTAAATGTGGCCATAATTTGTGCTGCCTTCCCATGGAGGGGGAAATAACTGTTGTACAAAAATAGAAGTAAACTTCAAGAGTTTCCCTAATAACAAAAAGTCCAAGTCACAAGGCAGCAATAAATTATCACACCTCATTTTCTTTCTAAAAGGATCTGGAGGGGTTAATAGCATGTGTAATCTGAGAGGAACTGAGATGTCCACTCATTTCTTAGTTTTCCCTATTTAGGTTTTTTTTTTAAAAAAAAGAAAAAAAGAAAAAAAGGCTCTTGCTCAAACCTAGCAAAGCAGGCAACACTGCTTAACAAATAGGCTTATCTCAAGTGCTCTTTAATAAGAATGTTTATCATTTATTTCTGGAAAATATGCTGAGCCCGGAATGCTGAAAGCTCTCTGTGGTGTTTGACCTGTGTCGTTCAAAGCCAGGCATGGGGGGTGTGTTTGGGAGGGGAATATTTTGTCTGGGGTGTTTCCCACCTCCCTTCCAAGGGAAAAGCTCTTTTTCATTTCAAGATGTGCTCATTTAGAGCTTCTGTAGGAAAACAGATTTCTCCAGAGGCTGATTTATACCAGCTCAGGTCTGTGTTTTAAATAACTGGGATAAATCTCTGGATGTGCTTAAATCCTTTCATCAATTAGAAAGAAGTCATCAAGATTGGCCTTAGAGGAGATTCTTGGTCTGTGAGGGGTAAAGTTGGGTGCCTTGAGACTCTCCTGAAGTGAAGGTTACAGGGATTCCTGTGGGATCTGATCCATTTCAGTTTGGATGTGGTGGGAGGTGAACAGGCACAGAGCCCCTGGAAATGCTGCCCTGTCCCCACTGCAGCCCAGCCACCCCCTCTGCACCCCATCCAGTCCGACTGGGAATCCCAGAGAGAAGCTGTGCTGCTTTCTACATCAATGAACCCATTGCCTTTCCTCACCGAGAGCAGAAAAATGGGAAAGGCTGTCACGGGGTTCCTTTTAGGAGCAGATTTCTCTGCACACAGCCCATGGAAGGTTCCACTGAAGGCCAGCCATGGTGGTTCCAATGAAAGGAACATGATTTTTCCTGTTTTGCCTGTCAACAGTGTCTTCCCCTGATTGTATCCCTGCAATCTGTTCCTTTTTCCAGCACGATTGCAGCCTTGGAAGTTGCAGGACTGTCCAAGAGGCTCCCAACCTAAAGCACTAACAGAGGAAGGAGGGAATGATTGGAGTTGGCAAAACCAACACAAAATGTCTTAGGTCTTTCCAGAGACATTGTGAAAAGTCAACCCTCTGTTGGGTTTCTATTGCTCTGCAGGAAGGAACTGTGTCCCTGTCCTGGTGATGCTCAGCTGAGAAATGGACTTGTGGCAGTTCAAGTGGATTTGTTTTACTCACATTTGGGTTGTCACGTCCCACAGAAGCTGTGCATGGGTTAAATGGTGACAACACCGGTGACATCTCTTCTTCCAAAGCACACAACTCCTGTCCTACAGGAGGAAATATTTCCTATTTGTCCCCAGTTGAATTTCAGTGATACGAAATACCATCCAGAAAACGCCATGCAACAGAGGCAAAAAGCACCCAAACTCAGGTTAAAATTAATGCTTTTTTTTTTTCTTTAATTTTCATTATAAAGTTAACACATCTATCAAACTTAACTGGTAACAAAAAACAGTTACAAGACATTGCTAATGTGCTGTCAGTAGAAAATAGGGTAAAAGCCAATGAGGTCACAAGCACAACAGCAGAGCAACAACACTGTCCCGATGAGTTATTTCCGTAAATATATACTCTTACTAATATATACATTTATTCATAAAATAAATAATCATTAAAAAAAAAATCATCAGACTTAACAAAATACTGAGAGGAGAAAAAAAAAGAAAAAAAAAAAGGTGACAATTCTACTTTGTACAATAGCTTTGGAATTTCAGGTTGTATCATACATGCAATCTGTACACAGGGGTGAGGGCAGGGGTCACAGACAGCGATGGAGCTTTGAAGAAGGCGATGTAGTCAGGCAAACAGTCTGTGGGAAGGGAAAGCAGCGGTGGAAAAAACCCACTCACAAGAAGATACTTGTCCTTGACTGCTGGACAAGCATGTTTTGTACCGTGGGGGAATCCCCCGCGGTGCTAGAGGTTTGTGGTTTATGTCTTCCACACACACTGCTGGTGGGCTCAGAGAGTCCAAAGCTATGACAGGTCTTGTTTGGGCAGGTTTGGTCCTGGGAGTGACAGAAAGCGGTGCCATAAGGGATTGTGCCAGTGGGTCCCCACTGGGATGAAGAGGTGAAGGCTGTCAGCCGGGGACAGGGACAGGGGGACAACCAGGACTACACCAGAGACTGAGGAGAATTTGATCTGTACAGAAGTATTTTGGAGTTTTTGGGAGGCTGACTTGAAAAGGCTCAGGCCTCTTGTGCTTTCCAAGTGGTAGCAGCGGGTGGCAAGTGTTGGGAAGGAGCTCTGACACGATGGTGCTGTCCCTAAAAGCCATGGGTGACACGCAGCTGCTTGCTCAGCCTGAGTCTGTAGCAGACCTGCCTTCAGGATTTTTGGTGGAGTGGAATGAATGGAGAGAAATAAATAAATACTAATAAATAACAAGAAGAAACTTGGAAAAGAAAGGGAAATGGGGAAAGCTTCTCCTCACACTTTCCCAGCTTCCATGCAGGGCTGTCCAAGACCTCCTTTGGTGTGCAGAACATACGTAAGAAAAGGTCTACAGAGACAGAGATCATGTGGAAAAGACCCTCGTGGCTTCAGGAACTTTCTCCTATCAGGGTGGTGTTCACCTAAGAGCAGGATTTTACCCATGGATGACTTGGTGGGACCTGTCCATCTCCATTACATGCTCCTCAACGGGAGGAGCAGAGGTGCTCCCTTGGGGTCAAAGCCATGACAAACCAGGCAGTAAAGTGGGTTCAAATAGATAATTTTACAGAATAGGTCCACCTTCTGCTCCCCTTGAGACACTTGTGCCTGATTTTTGCCAGTTTAAGAGAGAAGAGAATTGAGACCATGAACAGTTTTCCATCTTAGAGAACCTCAGGGGAGTTTGTGATCTGGAGAGGGATCCTGCTCGTGGATGAAGACACACACTTGTGGATGGCCACAACCCTGAGTCTGCATGGGAGTCAGACATCTAAACACCCATCTCTGATGGAGAAACATCTGCATGGATCTGTCAGATATGCCCTGAGATTTAAGGGAAGCCCACATTCCTCCAGAGTAGCTTTTAGGAGCCAGTGGGGTACCCTGGAGCATCCCAGATGGCTCTAGACACCTATTTCAATAATTTAGTTCAGCCCCAAATGCTAAGTTTAGGCAAATGGAGCCCATAATTTGGCTTGTATGGGAGTTTAAGCACCTAGCTCACATGTAGATTCCTGCCTTCAAGCATCTCACTTTGTATTCCAAATCCCACTGTAGGTACCACTGCCTGGGAATCAACTCCTGGTCTCTTGCTCATGCTTGAGAAAAATCTCCTCCTTCAAGGTGGAAATGCACCAAAGGCCTCTCTGGAAAACGCAGCAAAGTAAGAGCAGGTGATTTGCCCAAGCCCGTGAAGACACTGGGAGGGGCAGGAATGAGGACTAAACACCCCTCGCTTGAAATGGAGCTGGAGGAGCCTCCATTTCCCATCAAACTGAGGAATCTGCACCCCAAACTGAGGAACCTGCACTCCACAGCTGTTAATGGAGACCTGAGCTGGGAGGTGAGGAACTGCGGGTCAGGAACTCTGCTGGAGAGCACAAGGGAGGGCAGGAAACAGGAGGATGGAAGCATTAAGCCATGAATAGAACAATTCAGCCAGATCCCACCATTTCTTCCAGTGAGAGAGGGGAAATCTAAAAGAAGAGATACTCCCATAATGAGAAATGACTAATAAAACAGCCAAGATTTAGCTTGGAGGGAGGTAGAAAATAGGAAACTATAGGTATGAAGAAGAGATGAGATCTCATCCTGCCCAGCCCACCTCCTCTCCCACCATCCAACACTCTCTTCCAGCTTCTCATCCCAACAGCTGCTTGAGTTCAGGAATGACAGATCTGAGCAAACATTCCCCTCACTCTGCCACTGCCAGCAGGGTGATCCCTCCCCAGCAGCCTCAGCCCTGGAGCCGGACTCTGGAAGAGCCAGGAGTTGTGGGCAGCCCATGGAACCAGGTGCAATGGCTGAAATCTGCAGGGCAACTGGATTTTGGTGTCTTTCATGGCCCGGTTTTCATCTTCCCAAATGGATTTTGTTAAAGCATCAAGGGAAGTCTGGAGCAATTTCCGTAGTGCAGATCCTAGGACTGGATTCACAACTCCCGGCTCCTGCAGAGTGCTCATGCTGCAACCCTGAATATCCCCAACAACATCAAACACCAAATTGTCAGCACTGAAACCAATCTTTGAAGATAAAAAACGGTGACCCAAAGCTCAGAGTGTTTCTCCTGTATATGAATTTAAGGATGGAGGCATGATAAGGATGTGAACACACATGACAAAAGTAACATAATCCACAGAGATTTCTGTGGCAATATATCTGAATGTACTGAAAACACCAAAAATATTTAAGATTAAGAGGCAGAAGAAATTGTTTTCTGAGGTTTGCTCACACAGAAACTGCAATACTCAGCTGAGACGACAGCACTGCAGGGCTGACTCAGGGATTTCTGTGCCATGTTGCATTTTGTGGTGTGGTTGTCTCTGCAACCTCCTCCAAAAATTAAATCCCAACTGCTTTATTTCTGCACATGAAGCTTCCCATAAGGAGTGGAAGCAATTCTGGAGACTTCAAAATGCATTGGAGGAGACTCAGTGCTGGGCACAACACTCAGCTGAGAGAGACACACCGGGGTCAAGCAACAAAAATGTCACGCACTTCCCTCCCCATATTTTCATTTTCTCTGAGAAAGAGAGGCCCCCGAATTCTAAAACTAAACCAAACTAATAAAAAATAAACAAACAACAAAACTCCTAAACTTTCCATTTCTTTCATAGAAAGAAAAGAGATGAGGCCAAATTCACCCCTCGCAGGTAACTCCGCTGTGTTTAACAGGTTGGATGTGGAACTGTGGGTCTGTCTGACCCATCTGTTCAGCTCAAGGAGAGGCAGGACAGCAGCGAGAGGATGGAATTACGGTCCTTTTTACTTTTATTTTTTACATTTGTTACTTTGTTGGGTGACATCTTGTCCCTTTCCCCCGGTCCTGCCAGACACACCCCTGCTACAAACCATCTGCCTGAGGACAAACCTCACCAGTGGGCACTGAAGGGAAGGACACCAGGGATAACGCAGGAGGAGCTGGTCAGCTCCCATTTGTGGGAAATTAATGAAGTTTTCCTTTTGATTACAAACTGGAGCATTACAGTGAGGTGGGGGAGAAGGTTTGACAGAAAACCATTTCCAGAGAAGCGCCCAATTCAGCTGCCTACACAAAGACATCTTGGGTCATTTTGGACACCCAGCAGTCTCTGACTGCCCAGGTTTAGGATTTGTGTGGGTCTTAAGCCATTGAAATGACATCTGGACCCCAACAGAGCATTGTAGGGCACCTAATACGCCACCAGATATTTATATTATTGAGTGAAATGCCAATACCCTTCCATAAGGAAGGTCCTACTGTTTCCACAGGAGAACCTGAGGCAGAAGGCAGCTCTGGCTGGTATTTAGACCATCTCCTGTAGGGAGGGATGGCACCAGACTCATCATTGACTCAATTTCTCACACCAGAACAGTGGAAACCCTGACTCGAGACACCCGGTGTAGGCAGTGGGGTGGGATCTCAGTTTTCCAAAGACACTTCCCAAATTCATGTGTAGCAGTGAGTGATGGCCAAGCCCCTTTTCCAAACCATGGGGTCAGGCACAAGCCCAGCTCCCAGACCCCTCACAGGCTCTTTTCATCCTCAGGGATGGGCAGAGTCAGACCCAGCCCTGGATCCCTCGGGTGCACTTGGGGTGATGAACAGAATTCACACAGGCATTTTTCATTGACTTTAGTAGCAGCTGCTCAACCCCTTACATTGTATCATCACAGAGATGATTAATTACATTAAAAACCCAAACAAGTACCCACAGGCTTTGTTAAAAACCCCTTGAATAATGGGGGAGTCCCCAACCACTGAGCTGGTTCAAGCCTGACTCCAGCTTGGAGTGAAGGAGCACAACTCCCAAGCCCATCTCAGCTGATGATCAGGTTGCAGCTTCACCTCCTTGACTCTTGGTGGACTTCACGTCATCAGTCTGGACTCGTGGAAGAGCTCATCATCCACTCTGAGCTCAGTAGCTGAAGTCAGAGATACACCCACAGGGCACTTAACCAAACACAGCTTAGGTACCATCCTAAGCACAATGAATCACCTCCTGGGTTTGTTTCTTGCTGTTGACCCCAGCAGAAAATCAGATAAATAGCTTAGACCAGATGAACATCCTACTGTTGCAGTCAAAATTTGTTCACCTCTAGAGGCAATTGCTCAGCAAATGCCCAGTTTCCATTTTTTTCCCCCTGCTTCCCAAAAATCTTCACCTGCTGGTGGTGCTGGGCTTGCTCTGGTGCAAAAGCAGAAATGGTGGGTGTGAACATGCTGTGGATGGGCGGGGGTCAGATTCCAGCTCCCACGCAGGAAAGCCAAATTCTTCAACCCATTTCTTCACTGGTGTGGTATAAAAGAAGGAGTTTGAAACCACTTGGCATAAAAATCTTAGGGTAAAACCAGTTTTGGGTATGACCCTGCTGAAGTCAGTGGATTGAAGGGACCTTGGCCTGCAATGATTTGAATGTTCACTCTCAGATCACCATTTATTGACAGAAGTTCCTGGTAGGACGTGTCTGACATCTCTCACTGTGGCTGCTTGCACTGCATCATATTAAGTAAATCAGATGTATCTTCCCTTATCCCATCCTCTCCAATTGACCAATGTTTTCCACCCCATATGTGGCTTCCTGCAGCATTTGCTTTCCTGACAGATTGTGTTTGAATGTTGGTTATAGGTGCAATCTCCCCCTGCAGTGGCTTCCTTCTCTATTTCTCATAATGATTAAGTTTTCCTTTTCTCCAAGACTGCACTACAAAAATCAGTCATGCATCCATTAATTAATCTTTATTTAATTTTTCAGTGCTCTATTGCCTTCTAGCAGCTGGTGTGTGGCCATTGATGGGGTGCAGTATTTACACGGACAGATATCACAGATTGGTTTTCTCCCTATATTTTTCTTTGCTTCTCTTGATCTCCTCCTCTCTCCTTCTCTCATTTCACTGCAGCTTTTTTTGTTTTTGCAAAGCACTGATAGAAGTGCCTCCACCAATAAGCAAATCTTGCTGGTGCCCTTGGGCACAGCCCTGAGACAAATGGGTGATGCATAAACTGCTCCAGCCTAGGAGTAGTCCCAGGAGACGCCGTGACTCAGAGCCAACCCTTGGAGGCATCATTTCCTCCTGTTTTCTCTCTGATGGGATTAAGCTCTGTTTGTTCCCTTCGTCTTCTGCATACTCCCTGCTTTGGTTCCTAGGAAAAGGCTGGCATGCAGAGAGGAGCACTCTGATTTCTCTACGCAGATTTCCAGGAGTGAAGCCGCCAACAGCCATGATTACATTGCCATAAAACGGGAATTAACTCATGCCCTGTATCCCTTCCTGTGCTGAAGAGACAGAATAAACACCAATCCACTGTCCTTTTTGCCGGATAGGAACCCAAAAGCAGGGGTGAGGCAAAGAGGACACAGGGCAAGTGCATCCAAGGCTAAAACAGGCTGCGACTCCACGCTTGGTTCACCTCTCATTCATCTCAGTATTGAGCAGGAATAACCCAAGCAGGGTTACAGAGCTGTAAACACCAAGGTGATCGGCTGAGTTCATGCCTGATACCCCGAAGGAAGTCCTGATGCCCATGGAGGAGCTGAGACCTGCTTCTGTAAACTGTGATCCTGATCTGGAGTTGGAAGCAGAGCAACATGCAAAGATGGGGAGTCAGGGGTGAGCAGCAGAGACGGGCCAGCACTGCAAAGCTGGGATTCGGCTCTGTGTCCAAACTCTGGGCTGGTTCACACTCTGGGTTTTGTCCATTTTAATCCACTTTTATAGGTGGGAGTGTCTGTAGGAATTAGGTGTGGAAGAAGGTTTGGCTTGAATCTGAGACTGCTCCAGCTTGTGGGTCGTGGTGGCGATGGTGGGTTGGTTCACCCTCATGTAAATTAATGGGTGACAATGAGTCCTTCAGATCCATGTTCCCCACAGACTGTGGACTCAGGCTGAGTGGCCAAGTGCCTGGGGAGCCTGCGGGAGGTGCAGAGAGTGGATGGACCAAGTGCACTTTCCACTGTTGACAACGGAATTCTCCAACGAGGTGGGAAGGGTGAACACTCTCCCTTTCCATTCTTTCCCTGGGGTGCTGAGGAGATGGATGTGCTGTGCTCAGGAGTGAGTGTCCAGCCAGAGGAGACTCACTGCACCACCTTTCCAAGGAAGACTCACTGGCTGAGTCACATCCCAGGCTGGAGAGCTGGAGTGGCATTCCCAATTGTGGGACTGTCTCCTTTTCAGTACACACACTGAGTCCTCTTCACTTCACACACAAGACACTGAACTTTTCCATACTGTGCACATCACCTGTGTGCCAACAGGGCGTTTGCAGGAACGCATCTGCAGTTTTCTCTCTTTCTCTCCCTCTTCTTCTCCCTCTTTCCCTTTCTACAGATGCCATGGAATCCTATGTCAAATCTGGCAGAAGCTACTACGCTAAAAATTTCACACCAGGAGCTTGCCCACTCTCCAGCTCTGTTAGATATGTGTAGACTCCTCTGGTTCCAAGACAAAAACAAAGAAGTAGTCATGTTCTTTATTAAAAAATATCCTTAATTTATCTGCTTTTATTTCTTTTGCTGCTGTTGCTCATATTACACAGTCTGGCCATTTGGGTTTGCAGAGAGATCTCTCAGAAAGCTCAGTGCTGCTGTCCAGCACAGCCTCTGCCTGGCTGAGGGAAAAGGAGATGCTTAGGAAGATGCAAGTCTTTCAAAGGACACTTGATCACACGAGTCACTTCAGGTGGGTGAGAGCAGAGCAAATCCATGCTTTTGCTAATGCTCTTCTTTCCAACTCAGTGCTGTGGGTGGGAAAAGCCGCTCTCCTGCTGGAGGAATCAGCGTTGGGGCACAACTTGTGTGACTGCCAGATGTACCTCAGGATAGCCCAGAAGACATTAGACCTATTCTATCCAACCAGTTTTAGCCTTTTTATTTATAATTTTTTTTTTGTCCAGTTTTTATTCTTTTAATATCAAAAAAAGGAGACTTCTCTCACATCTGCAGCCTCAGAGGAAGTAGGCTCAAAATCCATTTCTCCACTCGGAGCCCGGCGAAGGGTTTTGCCTGCTTTATTTGCACGTGTGGACATCGTAGACTCTTATGCACTCCTGGCAGCGGACATAGCAGCACCAGTGGAAGATACAGTGACACTTCTCTTTCCGTTTCTCAGTCCTCGTGTTGTGCCCGCGGCCGCAGCACAAAAGGTCGCAACCGTCAATCCCGTGGGAAGTGACGTTGCAGATCCTGTCGCGGGTCCCAAAGGAGCCTGTCTCGGGGTTGGGCTCACAAAAGTTCGGTGAGTTCTCATAGTAAACCAGGTCCTTCTCAGTTGGGGCCTTGAAGAAGTTGTATTTGGGCCGGAGGGTCTCCACCCAGCCGCGGGATTCCCGGTGTTTTTCCACCACCATTTCCGAAGCGCTGTCATACTTGTCCTTGAGGTAGTCACCAATGACCCTGAAGTCAGGCTGGGACCACCAACAGGTCTTCACTTCACAGCTGCCCGAGAGCCCGTGGCACTTGCACTTGAGGTGCATGAGTTCAATGATAGACTGCAAAAGAGAAGGAAGGCAAAGGAGAAGGGACACGTTAACCCGTAATTAAAACACTTCTGATATTCGCTACCTAGTCGTGATTTACTGAAGAATTGTGAATGTTTTCATAGATATATTTACACTCTTGTGAACAAAAATCCACTCATCCCCCAGTCAATGTCCTGCTCGCTGCTGGGTCTAAGACATAAAACTTCTGTACTTTACTGTTTTCAGTGACTGGTTCTGATTCCCGCCTCTAATTTAAGGATTTACCAAAAACTTTCACCGAGGAGATTTCTGAGCTTATTAACTTCTGCCTTATCAATGTTCATGTGGGAATATTGCAGTGTTGTCACCCAGGAACAGAATTCAAATACATCTGGGCAGAGAAGCAAGAAAACCACAAAACTACTCAAACAATGCCTTCATAAATGAAATATGCAGCTGTTCCATTGGAAATTAAAGGAATATGAAATGTCCTAACCATCTAGAACAGAACTCCATCCTTTACATATGTTTTGTGTTTACTTAAACAACGTTCAAGCCTTGCTATGGCTGCTTTCAGAAACTGGAAAGGAATTTATTTTTAAGCCAGGTTTATGATTTTTCTAAAACCACTTCAAAGGAAAAAAAATAAATAAAAGCCCAACTTTTGATTTGAAGGGCTCAGCCTTCAACACCAAACACTGTCCTGGGATAAATGGGAGGGTGATTATTGATCCCAGAAGTTTGCTACTTGTTTTTACCTCTTATAAAATGAGTTTAAATATTTCTAGAGGTGTTGCCCTCCAGTACTCTGAGGTGGGAGACAACCTTATGCAACCAGCTTGATAATCTGCATTTTCAGAGCGATCAGCAAATTTCTGGGTACGTGAACAGGCGAGTGCCAGCCTGAGCCCAAGAGATTTGCCATGAATCAGCACCTTGGTGTTCACCAGGTGCTTTCCTGTGTTATTTACGGAGTATCACCCACCACAAAGCAGGTTGTAATTAGCAATGAGAGAGAACCACAGAAGGTTTGGTTCGCATAATCATGCTGAACTTAATCAAAACTCCTGGCAGAGTGGTAGGGTTGGAGCTCCTATGGGAACTAATATGAAACTTTGCCCATGGCTCAGGTTTAGCTGGGAAAACTCGAGTATGGAGGCCTGGAAGAGCTGTCCCATGGGTGCTGGCACGGTGAGAATGGAACACAGCAGTACTTTCTAGAACAGTGGGATTTCAGATCATGGTGTGCCATCTGCTCTCTGATCTCTGACACCTGTAAAATGTCCTAAAAGAACTCAGCAAGACTTAGAGTAAAAAGACCTCTGTAGACCTGTGATCACAGGGATGTTAGTTTGTTTTTTTCCAAGGATTCTCACTCTACACAGCTTCTCCACAGCCCTCTTTGTCCCTCTGCATATCCCAGTAACTGCCACCAGCACTGCCCCATCCCTGGGGTTACCTGGGATAATTTAGGCCAGAGCTGGAGGAAACCACATTATTGCTTGTGGTTGTCTCCATTGCAAACAATTTTGGTTTCTGGTGGTATTTCCCTTTCAAAAGTTGTATTCCAACAGCTCTGCTGTGGTGTGAGGTGGGATAACTCCACCAGGGATTAATGGAATCCACTTGAGGAGATCTCAAGGAGCCCCAGCCTGCCTGAGGACAGGTGTTCCAGCACAGCAACTGTGGTGGCTTTGCTACAGCTCACTGCACAAAGGTCCTCCTGGATATGTGCAAGACCTTCTGCTGAGGGGACAAGACCACATGAATCTGTTCTCCTTTACCTTAGAGAAGCTGTGGCATAATCCCTGTTAGAAAGGGCTTTGTGGTTCAGTTCCACAAATTGTTTCCCACAAATTACATTCTTCTGGCATTTATGGGCTATTCTTGAGATGAAAAAAAAAGGAATATCTCCCTTTTGGGATTATTCCACCTAGGGAAAACATTCATTGTGTATAAGGCAGAATTTATGCTTTCTTTTCCCCAATATGTTTTATCCCAGGATTGTTTGAAATAAAAACAGCTTCAGGGCATGGTCCAAGTTTAATCAGGAGGTACCAGTGTCATGTTGCCTCTAATTTTCTTTAAATATTTCCTGGGAAATAGAACAGGGTTGAGAAGATGGGTTGTGGGAAAAGCTCTCCTGCTCTTCTCCTCCCTCAAGGCTGCAGAGAAGGGGAATGGACAATTGCCCTCAAACCTCAGGTGCCCCACAGCCAATGGAAGAGAACAGGCACAATTAGGATGTTATTAACTGAGTTAATAACTCAAATCATGGAATCACAGAATGATTTGGGTTGGAAGGGACCTTAAAAATCATTCAGTTCCAACCACACTGGCATGGGCAGGGACTCTTTTCACTAGACCAAGCTGCTCCAAGCCCTGTCCAACCTGACCTTGGATACTTCCAGGAATGGGGTGTCCACAACTTCTGGGGGTAGATATCCTCATGAGATGGGATCAAATCCCATCCTAAACCTGCTTTGCTCCATCCTCTGTAAAAGAGCTCTGGACAGCTGACTCCAAGGCAGGCGTTTCATCTGGGTAGGTGAATTTATCTGGAGCTTTCACAGATCACACACATCAATCTAGAACTATCCTAAGACAGGTATTACCATTTTATGACACAAATCTGCCTAGATTTACATCTTTTGAGTCCCCTTAATTCCCTCCCACCGTTCATTATGCCAGGTAAGAAAACAACAACAAGAAATGTGAAACTTAAAAATGTCCTTACGGTCCTTCCAGCCTCGTTGTTGTGCCTGTTCATGGCCGAGCGAGCGTCGGGCCTGTTCTCCCGCGCGTCCGCGAACTCCCGGGACACCATGCTCCCGAACTCCACGTCCTCACTGCAGCCCCCCCACTTCCAGCCCTCGCCAGGAGAGCCCTTGTGGCGTGTGTCGCAGCCGCAGATGGTGGCCGAGCCCTCGGCGCAGGATCTGGTCACGGCGAAAGCCACCCCGGCAGAGGCGATGGCGTGGACAAAGGCCGACTCCCTGGTGGCTGTGAAAGAGAGAAGTCGGTGAGTAAGGGCCAGTGAAGGATGGATTCGATCAGCCCTGTGAACATCTTCTCTGGAGGGCATGGCAGAAGGCCAGGAAATCCTCCTCTTCCCCTGTGGTCTGGCTTGGACCTGCTCCAAAGATGATTTTTTTTTTTTTTTTTTGCTAGGAAATGAGCTCCTGTGCAGACAGGACCAGGCTTGATTCAAGGCCACTGAGGTCAGCCAAGAAGTTCTGGCTGGGGTCATCCTCAGGTCTTTGGATAGGGCCGTGGCACCACAGAAAGCTGTGCAAACCTGAATTTCAGGGGGCACATGGTGTATTCTGTATGGTACTGTGCAGTCAATGCACCACACAGCCAGACCCTGAGCTGTGGGCTTTTCTTCAGACGCGCAGAATTTGGGCACGTTCCCAAAAAATGGAAAATGCAGGCCTACACTTAATGACAATCTCACTCTTACTGAGGGGACCAGCACTAGGTAAAGCTCCTCTCCCGTGACAGGGAGAGGTGTTGGTGGCTGGAAGGTGGGAAAATGGCAGGATGTTCACATCCTCCATCCTCAGGATGTGAACCAAACACTGTCCCCACCCTCCATCCCTTTTTCCCCGAGGCTGTGCCTCTCACTCAGTGACAGTGCTGGAGGTGCACCTTGCACCTGCCCCAAGTTTTCCTCACCTGCCTAATTAAAGTCCCTGCCAAGGGGACTGGAAATGAGCTTTCCTTTTCTGCCCATTGCCTCAGGCTGGAGGGTGGGATCAGCCAAGAGATGTCATGGCTAAGGACTGAGGAGTTTTAGTCTTTGTGGAGAACTCCCATCACAGCCTTTCATCCCAGGGAGAGCTGGGCAGGGAAAGGGAGCAGGGAAGGCTTTCCTGGATGCCAGTGCTTTTCCCACATTGTGCCCAAATGAAAACAAAACTTTTCAAACTGCTTTGCAAACGGGGAATATCCCAAGACATCAACTTTTATTTCCCTTCCTACTCACAGTTTTGGTTTCTGCACTCACAAGAAACGACCCTGCAGTACAACACCACACCTCAGAAAACACCAGTGCTTCTTGGCTGCAGTAAAATGGGATTTTTACTGTGGATAAAGCTCTTCTCAAACCTTTGAGGCAATTCTAAGCAGACACAACAATTCTGATATCTGGCCTCCCTTGACCTCCTGTACTATTGCCCACTCACCTTGTGCTTATAGGCCAGTTATGCTTGAAATTGCGCTGTTTCTGACACCTTCCCACGGGGAAATTGAAATATGAATGGATCCATAAAGGCACAAGGTCACATTTCCAGCTGATGCAACTTCACCAAAACTTCTAGTGAGCTTTGTATCAGCTGACTACTCAAAAACAACTCAAACCCTCCCTGCACCATATTTTGCTGATCTGAGCTTTCCCTGGGCATTTTGGCTTAATCTTTGCCTTCCAGATGCTTCCAGGCTTTATTAATGTGAAGAGAGTTTAATGCACCAAGCCAAAAATTCAACGTGTTTTGGGGGAGCAACTGGAGCAGTCCTGGCTGGATTGAAGGCTTAAGCAAGAACTCAGGCTTGGCTTTGGGAAGGTAACCAAATACAACAATATGCAAATCCAATAACGTGCATGAACTCACAGGCTGAAGGGATGAGCAATGTCCTGGAACATGTTTGTCAGGGCACTTGGGGAGGTTAGTAAGTCACCAAGGGCTACAACAACTTAAAAAAAAAAAAAAAAGAAAAATGCAGGAACCCTCAGGTCCCCAGTGTGATTTTGAAAAACGCTTGTTCAGCATTTGTCCAGCCTGGAGGATCCCAGAAGCCTGCAAGTGATGACCATGCAGTTCTTGATTGTGAAAGCTCAGTTTTGAGTATGAACAGGAGAGTTCCATTCTAACAGGACTGGAGACTTTGCATCTTGTGCTTGCCTAAATCCAGGTGGGATCCAGAAACCAAATTTTTTGGGGGGAAAAGCTTCATATGAGGTCTCCAAGGACATTTTTGACCAGCCCTGGAGTCTCTGAAAAACAAAAGGTTTCTCACAAATCTGGTAGGGAGGTGGAAGGTGCAGTGTCTGGCCAGAGAAAAACTGACACACCTCCCACATCCTCCCAGTGTGGCTCAACTAATCTTGAAACCTTTTCATAAAATCATGGAATGGTTGGATTGGAAGGTACCTTAAAGGTAATGTAGTTCCAACATTCCCAGTCTTTCTACTCAGTCTTTCAGAAAGTCTTTCTACTTTTGCCCCATTCTCCACCCAGTCTGTGTTTGGGATTGGGACTGGCCTGACCCACGTGCAGGACCTTGTCCTTGGCCTTGTTGAGCTCCATGAGGTTTGCACAGACCCACACCTTCAGCCTGCCCAGCTCCCTCTGGATCCTTCCCTTCCCTCCAGCGTGTGACTGCACCCCTCAGCCTGGTGTCACCAGCAAAACTCCTGGATCCCACTGTCCATGTCACCAACAATCAGTGCAATCTCAGCACCAACCCCCAAGGAACACCACTGCATCTCAGAGAGTGCCACAACCCAGCTAATTCCTGATCCACCAGGTGCTCCAGCCATCAAATCCAGGTGTCTCCAATTCAGGGACAAGGATGCTGTGCTTTTTCCTGGATAGGTTCCTTGGATAGGCCATTTCTCAGCTCTTGGGAATCACCCCTTCCTCTGCTCAGGAGAGACCTGATCCCGGCCTTTGGCTTATTGGCTGTAAGTGCTGAACTGATGTTTGCAAACCTCGTGGAGACCCCCTGTGCCTCGCCAAGCTTGGACCAAAAAGAAAACATCTGCAGCCATGGTGTTTGTGCAGAAAAACTCCTCCTGTGTGGCTGTGAGAAGGGTGGCCTTGGCTTGGGGCTCCACCATTTGTGGATCCCAGCTTGGATCCAGCAGGAGCATCAGCTCAGCACAGAAATGTTTCCCTGTGCGTTCCCCTCTCCACAGGAAAAACATCGAGGGGTTGGAGCATGTCCAAGGAAGGGAATGGAGTTGGGAAGGGGCTGGAGAATTCCTGAGGGAGTTGGGAATGTTCATCCTGGAGAAAAGGAGGCTCAGGGGGGACCCTGTGGCTCTGCACAACTCCCTGACAGGAGGGGACAGCCAAGGGGGTTGGGCTCTGCTCCCAGGGAACAGGGACAGGAGGAGAGGGAACGGCCTTAAGCTGTGTCACAGATTGGATATTAGGGAGATTGGATATTTAGGCTGAATATTAAGGAAAACTTCTTCACTGAAAGGGTTGTCAGGCACTGGCACAGCTGCCCAGGACAGTGCTGGAGTCACGTGGAGGGATTTAAAAGGATATGGCACTTAGGAACACGGGTTACCAGTGGATGCGGCAGTGCTGGTGTAATGTTTGGGCTCAATGACCTTGTTGGTCTTTTCCAACCTTACGGATTCTATGATCCAGTGATCCTGTCCAGGTGCAGAGCTCACTAAATCCCAGGGAACTTCAGGCAGCACAGCCTGGAGAATTCCTCTGTTTGCCAGGACTTGGTCACAGCCAAAGCAGCAGTTCCAGGCAGACAGTTTTGGCTGTAGACACCAAACCCTAAATCTCAGGTCCATCACCTAAACTCTCCACTGTTTTTAGCCCTCCTTGAAAGCCAGGAGGGTACTGATGGGATTTGCCTTAAAAAGCACCAATTACACCCAACTCTTCTCTTCCCAGAAAGTGCTCGGTGCCTTTTACAGCCTGGAGAGGACGTAATCACTGCCCTGCTTTTGAAATGCAGCCACCACTTAAGAGCACACAACAGGAAGCAAATCGCGCTGTATCTGATCGTAACTACCTGGGGAATGCAGGCAGGCAGGGCGAAGGAGCCGAGATCTGGCCCCGGGGCACTGAGGTTGAGGAGTTTGTCTCTTGAGAAAGTCGCAGCCGATCTCTTAATGACTCCACGAAATTAGGGCACCGGGTTCAACATCTCCCACCCCTAACTTAAGGCAGCGGGTTCAATATTGACGCAGATGGAGCGGTGCCATGGCGTGAATCACGTCCTGCCACCTCCCAAGCCATGGCACTGTCCTGACACTCATTCCCGAGCAGCCCCGACCCTGCCGGGCTCCGAAGAGCTCCCCGGGTTGTAGCCGGAGGCGGTGTGGCTACAGGAATGGAGAAGGAGTGCATGGAGATGGAGATAAGCAGAAGGAAAGCATGCACTTGTAATGGAAATGAGGGGTTATTAAGGTGCCATATAAAAATGCAAGCGATTTGGCGAAGATAGCAGGAAAAGCGCCGTGTGTTTGTCAGGTCGCCTCATTCCTCTCTGGGTGGTTCTGGTAGCAGGAGGCTCGTTAGGGCTTGAAGAGAGATTCTGGGAAGTCATCTGCCAGGAGGAGGTTAACAGGGACCAGGATCTCGTTGGGTTGTTGACTTCAGAGCATTTTAACCACCTTCTTTTCAGTGCAGCACAAGGTCGCCACAGCTCTGGGTTCAGCTCGTTTAATTCCTGCCTGCTCCTGAGTTTCCCTGTGGGGCCCAGAGAATTGGATGTCTGGTGCTTCCCCAGAATTCCCTCTCCATAGTGGTGGGATTGAATATCAGTAGAAAAACGCTGAGATTTACAGGTGTCTCCTAAAGCAGAGGTCTCCAAGACACCAATCCCTTCTGGGAAGTGTTTCCTAAGAAACCCAGACTGAAATCTGAATGTCCCCTGAACATCCTGTGCAGAACCTCTCTGACCACTTGTCCCAGCACCAAACCCATCCTGGGATGAAAAAACCACTTAGCTGAGTAGTTTACTTCTGATAATCCAGAGGCCTGAGGATGATGTGACCTAAGATTTGCTCTCCTGCCATGACAGAGCTTTTTTTATGTGACTTTGGGCAAATCCTTTAGTCACTCTGTGCTCCTGCTTCCTTATCTGTGCACCTGAGGACAATCCTGCTTATCTCCTCAGGACTCTGCAATGCTGAATTCAGTGATGTCTTCAGAATGGTAGGCAGAAGGAATTGGAGCTGAGAAGAGGGGTCTCAGATTGTGGGATGAGGAAGGCAAACGAATAAGTGCATAAATATTTCAGCTGCCCAATACATGAAACCTGCTCTCATGTGCTCTTCTGCCCAGACAGTGACTTATTTTCCCTGAATCTTTCCCTGAATGATGAAATTACTAACTCCAGGTGAGCTAGGTATCCCAGATATGTGGGATGATGGACTATGGTGATGCAGCAGGATGAGTATAATGGCTTCTTTTGCTCTGAAAATCCCTTTTTACCACATCTATACCATAGATGTCCTCCCATTTCTGACACCCTAAATCTTTCCTTTTTGAAACAGAGTCCTTGGAGTGAAGCACTGACCTAGTGCCTTTTTGGGCTGGATAATGTATACACAACGTGGAAAAGAATAGAATTGTCCCAGACATTGAAGGAAAGAATTTTCCAGCTATCAGCGTGCTCTTGAGGAGAGGATGCTGCTCCCTGTTCCACGATTGGAAAGACACTGGAATGGCGTGGATGTGAGCCCTGAATTTCTGACATCATAGACTTCTGGAGCGCTCTTGGGAGAGGCATTCAGCTACAAATGGAGTGAAATAGAGGAAATGGAATATCTGTCTAGCAGGATTGTAGGGAGGAGTCGTGCTGGCTTCTCTGAGCTTTGTTGTTCAAAGCTAAAAGTCTACACAAAGGTACCTCTTGCTGCAGCTACTTGAGACACCCATCTTTGAGGGGTGGAAGGTGCAAAGGCTTTCCAGCATTTTTCTGGTAGGGCAGACTCCCCAGGTACACAAAAGGGTGTGAGAAAGGGTTTGAATTCCCTCCTTGGCTCGAGGGGATGTAAACCCACAGCTGTCAGTTAGGATTTGCACAACAGTTGACACTAAACTGACTCTGGATTAAAAAGGAGAAAACCCAACCACATAAACTAAATAAACGCCAAGAACTAAGAAACTGGAAATAAAACTGGGAACAACCTGGTGTTCCTGGTATTTGGAGCAGCACAAACCAGCCTTTTACACTGGGGGCCTGTCCCAGCTCCGTTTTCCCTGGTTCCTGTGGCCCTTCCTGCACATTTGGCGTCATGGGGATTGGAAAGTGTTGTCCAAAGGAGAAAGGTGGTGAGGAATTCGTGAAGAGTTTCGGAAGCCCAGCCTTTGACTGAGGTGAGGTGAGTTTGGGTTTTGACTGCAATATGAAGGTCACCACCCAGCTGCTCTCAGCACACTGTGCTCTCCTCGATTCCATCAAGGGAGACACCTTCCCTGGATGCGGGGGCAGAGCTCTGCCATGTCCTTGTGGGCAGGGTCACCCATAAACATTCCCGTGAAGATAAACCAGAAGGGTTTGAATGAAATCTCACACTGCTTCACTCTGGATGAAAACGAAGAACCCCCGAAAATATTAATACCAAACGAGCCCTGCTCAGTTGTTGAGTAGCTGGTGGCCCCCGGGAGAAGGAATTTCTTTAGGCTCTGACAGCCTTGCAGGCACAGCTGCTTTCTGAACAGCAGGAGTGAAATCCAACGGGACTGGTGAGTCAGAGCTCCCAGGATTTGCAAAAGCACATGGAGGCATCACTGCTGGCTTATACCAACACAAATGGCATTGCCTGCTGGCCCTGAAATCCACGTGCAGGAGGAGCAGAGCAGCCCAGCCTGCCCCAGATTGCAGCAGAGGAAACTCCTCAGCCCAGCTGGGCTCTGCTAAACTTGCTCACCAGCAGATCCCTGAAAGCCAAAAACTGGGAGTTCAGGATATAGGGATGATGTCCCCTGCTCTACAATGTTCCTTGGGGGCTTAGAAGAAAGCTGGGGACAGATTTCTCAGGAGGCCTGTTGAGCTAAAATAGAGGTAATGGTTTTAAACTAAAAAAATGTGGATCCAGACCTAAGGAAGAAATTTTTTGTGATGAGGGCGGTAAAGCCCTGGAACAGGTTGTCCAAAGAGGTGGTGGATGCCCCATCCCTGGAAACAGCCAAGGTGAAATTAGGTGGAGCTTTGAGCAGCCTGATCTATTGGAAGGTGTCCCTGCTCACTGCAGGGGACTTGGATTAGGTGAAATTTAAAGGTCCCTTCCAACTTAAACCATTCGAAGAAATGCAGGTTCACATTTTTACAGGACATATTTCTCCCCAGGGAAAGGAATGAAGGTGGGGAAAAAGAAAAAAAAGTTAAAGCTTTTTTTTTTTTTTTTTTTTTAAATGATCACCAAGCAGGAAATTATTTGCCAATCAGAACTATTAAATATTGGCCCAGCACCAGGGGAAGGCGGAGAACAGGGAGCTCCTTGGCACATGCTGCCTGACAAATCCATCCACAGACAGTGCCCAAGTGCTGGAGGGGAACAAGCATCGTTCCCATCACAGGGGAGGAGGAGGAAGAAGAGGAGGAGGAAGATCACAGGGGTGTCACAACAGCTGGGACCCTGACAGTGCTCCAGGGGAAAATATTGGGAGCGTTGGAAACCAAATATTGGCTCTGGCAGCCTCGGAGGCAGGAGAGCTTCAGTTTCCTCACATTCCTCTCGATTGTAGCAAGAGAGGATCCCAGCTCAGATAAAGCAACCAACTGCAAGGTTTGATATAAGCCTGGCTCAGCTGCCAGCTCCCTTCAGCTTCCCTCTGGAGAGGTCCCTGTTTCCAGAGTTCCTGCTTCCCTCACCACCTGCAGCGTGTTGGTCTCCTGCAGCACCTCAGACCTGGCTCCTCCTCAGTTACCCCTTTACTCCTTAAAAGTGGGTCCTTGTCCCACACGTGCTGTTTGCTTTCAAAAATACACCTTCCACCCATTCGGATGGAAGCTGTGGCCTTGGATGTGCTCAGCACAAGGACTATAAAGAGAGGGGACAAGTCAGGCTTCCTGGTGGGAGGGAGACTCACTCCACAGGGCACATTCCCAAATTCTACCCCGTGAGCTGTGTTCCTCCTGGTTGTGTCGGAAAATATTTTCCTGAGTGAAAGCTTAAGGAAGAGATCCTGAGATTCTGGGATCTTTCAAGCTTTTGTTTCTTTGCTTGGTGTCACTCCCAAGCCTAAACCACCAAAAGTGTCCCGACCCTGATTTTCTGCTCGACCACGGCAGCATCGGCCCGGGAGCCCTTGTGGTTACCCTGAGAAAACTCCAGAGGCTTTGGAAAGGTCAGAGCCTGGTGACTGCCTCACCCACTGGGATACCTGTGCTGTACAAAGGGCCTCTCTGGACATGGGTGACTCCAAAACTCTGCCTCAGTTTCCCCATTTGCAGAGCAATGGGCAGAAAGCTCATCTCACACTGTCCAGCCTGAGCTTTGGGCACCCTTTCAGCCTGCAGCTTTCCACAGGAGAGGGGCAAAAGAGAGGAGTTTTCTCCTCAGCCAGTGCTGCATGACGTCGTATCAGCCCAGGAGTGATGCTGATGCTGGGATCACTCTTTATCCATGGGGCCTTCCAGGAGAACCTCAGCACCTCTGGGCTGAGCTGTGGTCACCTCATTGCCAAGGGCTGGGACTAGAGGACCTTGAAATGTCCCTTCCAACCCAAACTATTCTATTATTCTGTGATATGGAGATTTTCTAACCAGTGCCTCATCTGGTTACAGGTCTTGGCAGCAGCTCCAGGATGTTCCAGAGCAGCTCTGTGTTGCACAAAGATGTGTCCAGAGTTATGTAAATGCCCATCGATCTTATCCTGAAGACCGTGATTAGTTGGGAACCTTAGAACAGGAGCAGTGCCTAAATGGCTGCCTGGAATCCCTTGGATGTAGCAGGATCACTAATTCCATTTCTCAAAGATCTGTTTGTAAGACTGGAATCAGGGAATTACAGAATCACAGAATGGTTTGGGTGGGAAGGGACCTTAAGATCATCTCGTTCCAACCCCCTTCCATGGGCAGGGACACCTTCCACTATCCCAGGCTACTCAGAGCCCCATCCAGCCCAGCCTTGAACATTTCCAGGAATGGAGAGTCCTCAACTCCAGTCTCCATGCAGTTCCACAGACTGGCCTGAATGATCTGGAACCATTCACCAGTGAAACCCAAGCTCCTGCTGCCATTGCCTGGTCACATCCCCTCCTCTTCAGCAGCATGCCCAAGTGGGTTTACCTCCAAATCTGCCAGCACAGCAGTCCTTGGGGGCTGCAGATAACTGAGGCTTTCCCTGGAATGGGATGAGAGTGGCTCCAGGAGCAGCAGCAGCAGCAGCTCTGGGAGAAACGCAGCACCCACAGCACAGCAGGCGATGCCAACCAGGAGCTGCCCCGTGGCTCTGTGTGACACCACAGACTGTCGCCTTCTTCACAGAGAGCCCTGTCAGCTCCGTGCCCAGCTGGTTCTGCACAGTTTCTCACCAAAATCCAGCTCCGGGGTTTGCTCGCCTTCTTTAACCACTTAAAAATCAGGCCCCTAAATGCAAAGACTCATGCAAATGCATAATAACAAGAAGTTAACCACACTTCTGCATATCTTAAAGGAAAGGTTAGGTTTGGGTCCCATCTGAGTTTTGAACGGAGTTCTGATTGAGTTCTTGTTTCCTCTGAACCAGCTGTGCTAGTGTCAACACATCCCTGGGAAGATGAAAGGCCCTAAAAAGACATTTGATCAGATTAGCTGTGATTCAGCTCATTGGAGGGAAATTATTAAATGGGCAATTCCTGCCAGGGAACATGAAGGCGATACAGATAAGAGAGAATGTTGGATTGAAGGAGGTTGGATTAGCACAGCTTGTAAAATCCTGAAGGCCAAGTTTCACTAAAACATCTGAATGATGGGGTTTTTCTTCTTATTATTTTTTTAAAATTTCTTTTCACTTTCTCTCTGTTGATTTCTCGTGGTTATCGCTGCACGGGAGCACAACAGAGCTGCAACCTCCAGTGTGGTGCTCAAACTTCCAAACTTTTCTTGCACTTCCAAACCTTTCAGGCTGTACCTGAAACAGGTAGAGCCAGCTTGCCAGGCACCAGAGCAGCCTGCAAACCCTGGGAGCAGGGCCAGTGCTCCGTGCTGCCCTCCGAGCCCCCGTGTGAGCCTGAGCCCAGGCTGGGTTGAGGGCTGGAATGCTCCCGTTAATTAGCGACTGTCAAAACAACCCCAGGTGATCTCGCAGGTTAACCAGACCCCCAAGATAGGCAAATCAGCAGGACGGTCTGGTATCAGTAACCCGAGCGTGATACCTGCAAAGCAAACATCCCCTTATCTCTCTCTCTATCGCCCTATCTCCCTGCTGATCTAATCATTACCGTGTATGTCTCCCAACCTAACCCTGCTTAATGTTTTATCTGTCTTTCTGTTGGTTTGGTCATGTGTGAAACACCCTGGTGGCATCTGAGCCATCCCACAGATGCCTTCTCCTGAATATTCCATCGTCCTGGAGCAGCAGGGTCCTCTCGATCCGCCCCGAATTACCCCGACCCCTCGTCTCCCCAACATCCCTGGGAGGCTCCGGACAAAAGGAAGCTGTGTGCCAATCTGATTAGCAGAGATACGGGGCCACTGTGGCAGAACAGAGTCCTTAATGAAAGGGGAAGGAGGAGAAGGAGAGGGGAAGGAGTGGGGCCAAATTCTCCAGGTTAAAGGATCACTGGGGTCCCTCCTGGCCTCGGGAAAAAAATTTAAAAATAAGGCAAAAAAAAAAAAGAAGGCGAGCCCCAAAGACTGCTATGCAAAGCAGCCCCAACGGTCAGTAGGATAGAGGGTAGAAAAAAAAAAAAAGAAGGGAATATAATTGTATTCTGTTATCAGAAGCAACATGGTGGAACAAAAGGATCGCCTTCACCCACCTGAGAATGGAATGTGAGGCTCCATTTCGCTGCTCTGATCGTATTTGACAGCCCCCCTCGAGACTGCCTGGTTGGTATGGCAAATCGTCCTTATTACCTGCTGGGGTGAATGAATCCCCCTTTGTGCTGGCACTGTCACGCCGCATTAGGTTGACAATGGCCCGAGATATTTTATATGAAATTTGCCCTCACTTGTGATTAGCCAGCACCAACTAAGTCATAGCAACCTAGAACTATGCATTGGCCGGGCCCCGTTGTCGGCCGAAAGGGAAATCCCTATTCAAATGGTTTAATAAAACAATCTAAAGGGCGTGTGAATCGTGAAAAGCATTTTCACTTTTCTCTTTAGCTTAATCTCATGGTCGCTGGGATATTGTGCTCCGAGCAGACCCCAGCAGGGTGTGGGCTAAGGTCCCCCATCAACTTCTTTTACAGCCTCCTTTTCTGCGAGTTAATGATATACCGGTGTGATTGCCTCCCGCAGCAAGAAGAAACACGCATTTGATGAAAAGGATGGACCTCCTAACACATCCTAAATGGCAACAATTTCTCATCCAAAGGTCACAGGTCATAACCTGGATTTTGAATCACCACCCAGATCTTTTTCAAAGCCCTGCTAAAGCTGGGGGATTCGGCGAGGGTGTTTTACACGCAGACACACTCACACACACACACACACAGAGACACGGAGTTATCTCCAGAGGTTCCTGCTCTGCTTGAGTCCTCAGCTTAGTGCCTGGAAACAATTGGATTTTTCCCTGGTTTTGGGGCTACAGTTTGCTGCTTTTCACATCCTCTCAACCCTGGGGAAAGGTGGGCCATGCAGAGATGCGCAGTCCCTGAGGGTCACCCGGAGCTCAGCAGCACCTGGGGTACAAATAACTCCCTTGCTTGAATCAGCAGCTGCCCATTCACCCAAAATCTGTCACACTCCATCCCCAAACATCACCTCCAGCAAGGCTTCGAGGTCTCAAAACTCTCCCTGCTCACTGGAAGGTGTCGAAAAGCTCCCCCAGTGCTGACCCCTCGATAGAGGAGATCTCCCACGCACGGGTGAGATGCAGCCACAGAGTTTTGGCAGTGAAGTGGCCTGGGAGGAGGGAGAAGGAGAAACACAGGGTTCCCCTTCTGCATTTTTGCTCCACTTCCTCACTGGGGATGGGAGGAAGCAGGGTCCCTGCAAGGCTCCTGCTCATCTTAGCCTTTACCTAAGCGGAGGAAAGCTTTGCCTCTGGAAAAGGCTGGAAATCCCCAGGATAACAAGCTCCCTCATGAACCTCCCTCAGCCCAGTCCCTGAGCACAAACCAAAGGTGAAGGGGAAAGCAGCACAGCAACCTGTTCAGTTTCCCCCACTTTTCTTTCCTCTTTATTCCCCTCACAAAGCCTTGAGCCGGGTGGGGCGTTCATCTCCTGGTTGAACATCAAGATTCTCCCTCCACGTTTTCCCACCAGAGCTCAGCAGGAAGAGTGGGGTTGCACAGGCTCTCATGAGGGACCCTCTTGCCTTCCAAAACCCACCTTACCCTCTCCTAAAAGGTGTTCACACGAGCTGTGATGTGTTTCCACTGCAGCTCCTCGCATAACTGCAAGCTATCTGGGCCAAGGAACGATTCTGTTATTAAGTGCTTGTACACTATTTAGCACAATGGGGCCCTGATCTCTGCTTGGGGCCTCACAGTCTACTGTAATACAAATAATTAACCATAATAGAGCTGGGAAAATATCTTAATAAAACCATGGAATCAATTTGAGGCAATTAAGCAATTTTTAGGCTTGCAGAAGTTGGTTTTTTTTTTGCGTTACAGGCTCCATTTGGAGAAGGGAGGGGGTCGGGGTGCTGGAGGAGCTGCTCACCTCCCTGCAACACGCTTGGGCAATCTGGTTTTTTGGGGTTTTTTTTCTTTTTCTGTGGGTTTCAGTTTCTACCCAGTTGGGGAAGCAGAAAAATTTTACGTAGCTCCCACGGCATAAAAGCCACTTTTTATAAATAGCTTGTGAGAGGAAGCATGGTTTGGAGGCTGGATCTGTGGTTCCTGAGGGAGAAGGGGCTCAGTCCTTCAGGACTTTCAAAGAGCTCCTCTGCCCCAGATGCCCACCTGTGAGATGGAGAGCCATCATTATCATCCCACATTTTAATCCCAAACACTTGAGGACAATGCTAGGGAATTTCAGATCTATTTAGACACCGCGGAATAAGGAAATTGCAAAGCCCCAGACAGAGGCTGGATGATTTACAAGATGACAGATATTCCGACTATAGTTGGGGCTCTTGTATAAACTTCAAGCAGAAAGGGGAGCTAAATATATTGAACACTTGTCTGAAGTTGTCTCCAGTTGCGAACGTGTCCATCTCTGGGGGAGTTCATGTGAGGACACTGCTGAAGGAGCTCAGCTCCTAAAGATGGGAAAACCAATAAATCCCCAGCCTCACCCAGCCAAAACAAGAACCTCAAAGACTGAACTGCAGCTCCCTTTTCAGAAGGAAGTATCTCCGCCTTCCATGAACACATCTGCGGGCCAGGTGCAAAAAGACTCAGAACTTTGTCGTGCATAGATTTTTATGGTCTTTGGCAGGAAGGTTTATCACAGAAACAGAGAATCACAGAGTGCTTTGGGTTGGAAGGGACCTCCAAGATCTGGTTTCAACCCCTCTGCCACAGGTAGGGACACCTTCCACTATCCCAGGCTGCTCCAAGCCCAACCTGGCCTTGGACACTTCCAGGGATCCAGGGGCAGCCACAGCTTCTCTGGGCACCCTGTGTCAGGGCCTCCCCACCCTCACAGCCAAGAATTCCTTCCCAAAATCCCCTCTATCCCTGCCCTCTTTACTTTAGAACCAACCCCCTTCTCCTATCACGACTTGCTCTTGAACCATGACCGACAGTTGTGTTCTGAGACATTCCCTTAAACCTTTCAATCCTAAGAAGGCACAATCAGAACAATCAGAACAGAAAAAGTGGAAAAAATAAATTTCCTCCTTACACCATTGTGCACTGCCAGCGTGGCTGAGAAAAGTCCACGAGCTGGTGATTAGCCTGGTGCTGGTCCCAGATACGGAGAAATGAGTCCTAGGGCTTAAAAACTGAAGGAAATTATCCTGACCACAATTTCAAAGTAGACCTCACCCTCTACTGCGTCATGTCCTGATAATGTTTCATTTCAGCCACCGTGAGGGGTCAGCCTGTCATCCTGCTGGGCTGAAAATGTCATTGGGAAGATGAGCAAAAATATGGAAAGTGCATACATGGCTAGGGGACCTCTGGGAATCTGTCACACCCTGAAGGAGACAAGGACCTTCTGTTCTTAGTGAATATAACCACAGAAATGAGACTGACAGAAGTTCTCCATCGGCTTCATTGTCAAATCATAGACAGGGGTTAAATAATAATAATATCAGCACCAAAATAGCCAGAACTTGCATCTGCTTGTCAGTTAAAACAGTGAAGCTCTCACCTTGCCCTCACCAATATGAGTGGGCTGCCTGACCTTAAAAAAACCCCACGAGTGAAATAACCTCCTGTAGAAGCAGAGGATACCAAACACCCCCAGATAATTTTCTCAGCCAGTTATCATTTATATCCACAAGACAAGCCAATTTCATTCACCTGATGCTTCCCTTGTTTTGCCCAGGTTTCTTAAGCTCAAAGAGTGCCCACCTCTCATCAGAGAGATGCCCTGTGCCACACACTGGTCAGCCCTCATGGCCAGCAGAGCTGGAAGTGTCCAGAAATCCTCTCTTCCAGCCTGAGCTGCACATGGATTTTGCCCTCCCAGGCGAGGAAAGCGATGGGGACCCTGAATGAGAACAACCTCTGGGTGGGGATTGGAGTTTCTCTGAAGGGACAGGGGCTGTGAGTGAGTGGGAAGAGCAGGGGAGTGCTCTGGGTTTTGATCCACCTCCGATCTCTGTCCCTGGGTTCACCCATTTTAAACCAAATGGTAACAGATCCTTTGACGAAGCCTTCCCTTCCCCAGGCTACGTGTCATGACAGTATATTTTCTTCTCTTCTTTCACACTGTGAGGATTTTCCAGAGCTTTGCCAACCTGATTACAAGAAAACCTCACCATTCCGGCTCTGACTTCTCATTCTTGCTGCTGTCAATTCACCAAGCACCTGTTTGCTCTTATATCAGCCCTGCCTTCATATTTGAGGAGTGCACATGGTGTTATTCCTGATTTGGCATCTGAGGTTCTGTAACAGGGTCTCGAAGAGCATCCACGCCCGCTGTGTGCTCTGCAGAGTCGCTGGGAACAACTCACAGCTCCTTATCCAAAATATTAACTTGGAGGGGAGGAGAGGTGATCACCTGTTCTGCTTGCAGTGATTTTGGTGACTTTTGTGGGAGGGGAAGGCACTTGTCAAAGTGCTGCAGGATTTACTGCCAGTGCACATTGCTTTCATCCCTGCCTATCTTAGAGCAACAAAATCAAAGCTCTGCATCCTGCGGTCCCTTGGGGTGGGAATTGCTGAAGATTCCTCTCTCGCTGGTAAATGTGAGCTCCCTTGGTGGCAACACCGCTGCTGCCCTGTGTAATGAGCGGGGGATAGATGGCATGTGAAGTGCAAAAAATTTTCAAAAAAAGAACAACCGAGCAGCCTTCGGAAATGTCTATGCAAATCACTTGCTGAATAAATCGAGTCAAGTGAAAATATATATATTTTGGCCATCAGCAGAAAAACACGTGGCCTGATTCTCCTCTTGGCCTGGTGTAAATCAAAATAACTTTTATCTAATTCAGTGGAAGTGGCAGAAAAGCTCAGTTAGTGTAATTAGGGGTGCTTCTTGTATTAAAATTCTCTTTTTTCCCTACCAAAAAACTTTCTTTGTTAGCGATACTTTTCACTTTTGATTTTGCACGAATATCTGGCTACACCGGCAGGCTCAACCCGTGTTCCAGAAGCACTTAAAACCCCAGATATCAGACTTGGACCTGCCCAAAGGCAGGATCCACTCTGCCTGAACTATCCCTGACAGATGTTTGTCTAACCTGTTCTCCAAAACCTCCCAGGTCGGAGCTCCCACCCCGTCCCGGGGCGATCCCTGCTCACGCTTCGCTGCCCTCACCGTTACTCTGCTCTTCCCAAACTCTGCCCCTGTCCCCCGGCTGCCATCGGAGTGGAGGCGGAGGAGATTAATTAAGTCAAATTAAGCCGGGCGAACCGAGGGAGGGGGTGGGAGCGAAGGGAAGGGGAGAGCGGAGCTGTGGAGTTGCGTAACAGATCCGAGGCAGAGCTGGGAGCACAGCTCGGGTCCCTGGGCTCCGCGAGTTATTCCTGCGTAAGCACGGGAGCCCTTAATTCCTAATTCCGCTGGGAACCTCGCCTTTCTGCTGGCCTTTTTTTTCATATGTTCTCTCTGCACGCCGGCTTCCATCTCTGATGCTAATTTCCCTTCCCTCTCGGCATCTCTCACATGTGCCCTGCTGTAACACACGCAGTCCCTGACTGAATCATCCCTTTGCTTCTGCATGACTAACGCCCCTGCTATTTGTCTAACTATTTCCATGGATGTACATTTAATATGTAAAAAGTTAATTAAAGCTTTATTCATTTTAAAAAAAAAAAATCTGGGCCAATTTAATATTTTTTTTATAAATACCCCAAGGGAATATTTCAATTAGGGATTAAATGCCAGAAAACACTGTCGGATTCACACCGCCACCACCACCACCACCTCCCCATCTCTAATCAAAGCATCAGGTTTTGATATTATAAAGGAAAAGCCACTAAAACCACAACAATATTTAGAGGAATTAGCTCTGCAGGTGCAGAGATCAATCCTGAGAGAAGCTGAGACTTTCCAGCTCTCGGTGGAAACCAGTGGAAGTTACTCTGAGGAGAAGCCAATTCCGTGCCCAGAGCTCCTTCCCAAGTGGATTTCTGCTCGTGCTGGGATTGGAGAACCTGCTGAATCTTTCTAATCAGTTTGGTCCTGCAACCTTTAATCATGCAAATAGCTCACATCTTCTGTGCAGCTCCAGACTTGCCAGCAAAAGGCTTGCAGGACTGAAATTGGGATTTGTCCTGGCACAACAAAGTTGCTGGTGGTTCCAGGCTGGAAAATGCATCCCGACAAACAGATGCTCCTCCCAGGTTAACTGGGAGGAGGGCAAATTCTGGAGCTGGTAAATCACAAAGCCCAAGCATTGTCTATTAGTGGACAATATCATTCAGGAGCTCAGTGGATATATTGGGATTTCATGGGATCCCAGAATGATGGAATGGTTTGGGCTGGAAAGGACCTGGAAGATCATCCAGTTCCAACCTCCTGCCATGGGCAGGGACACCTTCCACTGTCCCACAGTGCTCCAAGTCCTGTCCAGCCTGGCCTTGGACACTTCCAGGGATCCAGGGGCAGCCACAGCTTCTCTGGGCACCCTGTGCCAGGGCCTCCCCACCCTCACAGGGAAGAATTTTTCCCCAATATCCCATCTAATTCTCTTCCCCTTCAGCCTAAAGCCATTGTGGTTTATCCTGTGAATGTCCTGCAGGTGACCCTAGAACCAGGTGGCAAAGCCACCTACAGAATATGAATTCTGCAGATGTAAGGAAGAAGTTCTTTACTCAGAGGGTGGTGAAGCCCTGGCACAGATTGCCCAGAGAATTTGGGGAGGCCAAACCCTGAAAGTGTCCAAGGCCAGGTTGGACAGGGATTGGAGCAACCTGGGATAGTGGAAGGTGTCCCTGCCCAAGTCAGGGAGTTGGAATTGCATGATCATTAGTGTCATTTCCAATCCAAACCATTGCAGGATTCTGATTCTGGGAAATCTCAAAATCTGCTCCACTAAAAACAAGGCCAATGAAAACACCGTGTGTCACATGAAAGGAGCAGTCCCCAAACTCTCCAGCAAAGGGTGAGTCATGAAACTCTTTCTGAGAGAGATCTCCAGGCCCATTCAACCCAAGTCTTCATTTCAGGAATTTTTACAGGGTCATTGCAGAGGCTCCTCCATCAGAGGAGAGAGTGGGGTACCTGAAGCAGTTGCTGGGACATGATTTCCCTCCGTGGAGCCTTGCAGGGCACACGTAGGAGCTGTCAGAAATGCTAATATGGGAGCACAGGCCTCAACTGGAAATCTTAAGAGGGGATTAGAAGAGATGAGTCCTCATTTAGCTTTCCAGAACAACAGCAGAGATAAATCTGGCTGCTCCTTTGGAGGGTGTTAAAGGAGGATTTCCTGGGAGGTGGATCCCTCAGTGGGGTATTATTGTACTGGCAGTGGGGCGGGAAGGAATGGATTAAGCAGCTGGCAATGGGATGTGGGGCCTTTGCCTGTGCTGACAACGGATCTGAGCTGGGGAGGGTGCAAAGCTGTCACTGGGTGCAGGAAATCTGCGTTGGTTCCTGGCTTATTGCTGGAGACCCCACTGCTGCTCTGGAGATGAGAATTCCTCCTCAGAAGTTCAGCCATGGCTCTGCTGGACCTCCTGGAGTGGAGGAGGCAGAATCTGGGTCACCCACGCACTGCCCAATCCTGTCCTGAAGTAGAGCAATGCCAACACTGATAATGGAACTTATCTCCTGCCCATAAATCGCTCCAAGGTGCCGCCGGCCTGGCTCTCTTGAAGATGCACAATTCTTTTGTGCTATGTTTCTTGGCTAGTGGGAATTTTGGGATGTTTTCCTTCCAATCTCCATGTTTGTTCTATTGTGGATAAGCACCGGTGCTTTGGGCATCACCACCAACCTTGGTGCTAATTTTGGGGACCTGTGGAAGCCTCCAGAGGGTTCAGGAACTGAGAGCTCAGCTGAGCAGAGAGAGATTTTGGTGAGGAACTGCAGGGATTCTTCGAATTTCAAGGCCTGTGTTTGCCCTTATTTTAATGCTGATTGCAACTCGCAGCCTGGAAGCTGAGAGTCCTCTTGAGTAAATACATTTTTTAGCCCAAGAAATAAAATGCCCACGATCTGCAGATCTCCACAGCCTCACAGAGGTGCTTAGAGGTCAAGCACAGAGATGAAGAGCTCCCATACGGTGACTTTTACACAAGGAAGACAAATCTTTCACCCAAGCTGGTTAACCTCAGTTGGGTTAAATCAGTTTTTATGGCAGAGCAGCTTGTGCACTTGCTCAGGTGAAGTTCAAGGGAGGTTTGGGTTTTATCTTGGGTGAGGAGCTGAAGTTCAAGCTGTGAGGGCTGGAATGACTCCCCAGCAGCTCCTGGATCACTTGTGGCTCTCCAATATTTTGTTTATGGTTTCTGGCCTGGCTGTGGCCTGCCAGAGGCAGAGCTGTGCCCAGTGGGGTTGAAGCCCAGCACCAGTGAGCTGTGTCGCTCTGGGATGTGGTTTTCCTGCTCAGATCAGCTCCAGAGGAGCCAGCAGCACCCTCTGAGGGAGTCCTGGTACACCACCACCCTGGATGGGCATCGCCTGTGGTGACAGCAGGAGGAGGATCCCCCACCCCACTCTGAGGTTCATCCCAAGCTGTCTGATCCCGGTCAGGACCAAGTTTAGCTCCTCTGTCATTTTAAGCCAGGCTAACTTCCCCTCCTGCCCAGTCTGAGCTAACAACACCCTCCTTATTCTGGCAGCATTGATGTAACCAAATAAAAGCCTAAAGCAGCACGAGTCACAAACCTCACAAAAGAAGGTGCAGCCCGGGATTTACAAACCAGCAGTGAGCTCCAAGCCTCTTAAATATCAGAAGACTCATCCCTACCAAGAAAAACCCAATATACTTCTAGCTTTTAGCCAACCACCTTAGTGGTCAACCCCATAAAATGGGTGAATACATGCAGTGAATTGTCCAGGACGCAGTGACCTCACTGAGTTGCAACACCAGTGATTACAGGCTCTTTTCCAGCTGGAATGCTGATCCATAAGTTTTTTAAATTGCATCTACCCCACTCTCCAGACTTGGAATAACTAATATTTTGTAGCCAGCATCAGTGTAAGAGGCTTGTGCTGGTGGCTGTTAGAGCAAAGTATAACCTGCTTCTAAAGTATCTATGTGAAAAATCAGGTTAAATATGGAAATATATCTAGAATCCTTAAAAAAAATTGACCCACAAAACAAACACCTTTTGCACTTCTCTGTTTAAAAAAAAAAAATCACTGGCTTTATGTCAGGTTGATTTGAGGATTTCAGGGACGTCACAGTAGCTTTAGGGATGTCACAGGCACTTTAACATTTACTGGAAATATCCAAGGTGAGGTGGGATGGGGATCTGAGCAACCTGACCCGGTTCAAGATGTCCCTGCTCATGGCAGGGCTTGGATTAGATCACCTTTAAAGGTCCTTTCCAACCCAAACCGTCCTAAAAATGGACAAAAGTGTTAATGACTGATGGGGCAGGAATGTTCTGAAGGTCAGTGCTTGGCTTTGGGTCAAGTGAGGAGATTTTAGGGAGAGTTTTTAACTTTAAATTTGTTGCATTGTAGTTGGAAATTGATGATCTTTAAGGCCTCTTCCAACCCAAACCATTCTATGATTCTATGACTTGATTATTCTTACATATTGATTATTGATTACTTGATTTAGTTACTGAACCCTTGGGAAAACACTGGAAACACAGAACTGAGAACTGAGATGGTGATTTTCTGCTGCCTGGGAAGTCCAAAAGTTCTGTCCTCTTGAGAACCAACACCAGCAGACAAAATCCATTGTCTTTCCCAATGGAAAAACAATGAGAGAGAGAATTTGATGATAAAACATTTATGTCTTCTTCAATCTTCCCTGATCCACAGAGATCAATGATATCAGAGTGTGTTTGGGCCAGGGTTGTAATTAATAAAGCTATAAACACAATTTTACAGAACTTAACATTTGCCTTCACAGTCATTAAACCATCTCTGAAGTGTTCAGGTGCAAGGGATGGACCTTGAATGAGAAGATCCCATGCTCGGGAGAGCAAAATACAGAGAATATTCTTAATTTTAGGCACTGGGCACAGATTATAACTTGAATATAAATCTCACCAGAGTACCACTGAACATATCCCTAAAAACTGGGCTCCACAGAGCTCCCATCTACCCCTCTCAGGACTCGTTTATATATCCAAATTCACCTCTTAAGGAATCTATATCTGAAATCCAATCAGAAAAGCAGACTGGAAATGTTGTATGATCAGAGACAAATTTCTCCACCAAACCCGACTGCACTAAAATAAATTTTCGCCTTTTATTTGTCTCCAAGAAAAAAATCAGTGCAATTTCCTAGGGGAGCATCTCCATGTCAGGACTCAGCAGTTGTCACTTGGGAATAAACCACAGATTTGGGTCTTACCTCTTACAGCTCTCATTTTATAGAGCTGTGAAGATGCTGTATGAATTTAGAGAGGTCTTAGGCAACCGCTGCTCATTTTTCATTCTGGATTTAGGCAGAATGAAGGAGTTTGGAGTTCTTATCATGGCTAATGTTAGCAACGTGGGCCAAAAAAATCTAACATATTCCAGGAAATTCTGTCTTGCTTCATTTTTAAAAGTTGAAAATCAGATGGGCCATGTAAGAGTCTGAAGTTTTGGGCTGAAGAAGTGTTTTATCTTGTTAATGTCAGATTTTCTTTGATTGAAGGTAGAAGACAATGAAGTCGTTCACCCTCAATAATATAAAAAAACACTTCAATATTCTACAAAATACAAAAGGTGAGATTCTATGATGGTTTCATGATTTCCTATTTTAGCATAAGGTCGCATTTAAATTAAAAAGAAGTAAAATGCCTCATTTTCAATGACTCAGATGAAACTATCTGAAACGTGTAAAAACAAAACAAAACAAAAATCAAAAAAACAAACAACAACAACAACAAAACTCAAGACAACCAAAGTTGTGAGGTTTTTTTTTCCCCTGGAAATCAAGGGGAACCTGCAAAACACCTCCAGTTTGGTGCAGCTTCCTTTTCTGATCAAAACTGGCTCAGGAGAATAAATAAACACATTTTTTTTACAAGATAGAATATCTCCTAGGCTGAACCTTGTGAGCTTAGCCTAAGGGGTCTCCAACTTTTCCGTGGCTCCGGGTGAACAGAAACATCTCCTGATGCCCTCCCCACCCATCCACACTCCCACAACATCCCTGTGGCAACAGCTTCCCTGGGGAAGCAGCGTGATCAGGAAAGGATAAACTATAATTATTAGCTATCGTTGGATGTGATTTAGCACCTGGAAATAATGGGCAGGAAATTGTGCCAGGTGCTGAGTCAGCAGAAATGCAGCCTTACCAGGAAGTGTTCCACGGAGCGTTGCTGCCCTGGCCATCAAACTGCAGGGAAATGCTCGTGAGGAGGCCAATAAAGTCCCTAAATCGTGTTGCAAGAGCTGCAGGGCCCTACGTGTGACCTACTTTGAAATATCCAGGCGGTTCTGGGGTGGCTCCGTGGGAAATGGAGAGGCAGAGGAAGGAGGATCTGCTCTGCTCTATCCAGAACCAGAATCTTTCTTTGCTGCCTTGGTTGGGTCATGAGTGCTTTGTAAACTGCTGTTCTTCTCCAGGAAGGGTGACATGAGCCAAAATGAAATAAAAAGTGAAAGACACTCTCTGTTCCTCCAGTCAGGACCTGTTCCCAGGGCTTGAGGACAGCTCTGCATTTCCCAGGATCTGGTGGCTCTCTGGATTTCACTTTGTGTTTGCACAGAAGCATAAAAAGGTTTGGGTTGGAAGGGACCTCCAAGATCATTCCATTCCATTCCATTCCATTCCATTCCATTCCATTCCATTCCATTCCATTCCATTCCATTCCATTCCATTCCTGCCATGGGCAGGGACACCTTCCCTGTCCCAGGCTGCTCCAAGCCCAACCTGGCCTTGGACACTGCCAGGGATCCAGGGGCAGCCACAGCTTCTCTGGGAAATCTGCGCCTCCCCACCCTCTGAGTAAAGAACTTCCTAACATCCACAGAATTCATATTCTATAGATGGCCTTGCCATCAGATTTTAGGGTCATTTCCAGCCAGAGCTTCCCTGAGGTTCACCACACCACCTTCCACCTCCTTAAAAAGCCTGCCCAGACCAAAACCGATCCAGAGCAGTTTCCTCCAAGCCTTTCTTCCCTGGAGCACATCCAGACTGTGACATATCCACATCCCTCTTTTATGGGCCCACCTGGCAGTGGTCTGTGGTGGGCAGTGCTCTCCAGGAGCATCTCCGCGACCCCAGAGAGCACAGCGAAGGTGGGCAGGAGAGAGAACACCACACACTTCAGTGCTTCATGCCTTGGGGTTAACTTCACACGGGCCTCAGCTGCCTCAGCTTCACCCGTCTCAGGCTGTTTTCCAAAAAATGCCACTTCTGTGCACCTACCCTGGCACAGGGAAACTCCCCATCTACATCAGGTGGAGCTCTCCGAATGCTTTGCATCTCTCAAGATTTTGGAGCCTCCCAAAACCTGCTTTCCTCTGCTTTGTCCTCACTGCTCAGAGTCAGCTGTGCCTCAATCATGCCTGGGAGCACATCATTCACAACAGAAATCCAGTCACACCAATCCTTTTGAGCCATTCCCTCTCCTGGTGGCTGATCCCTGCCTCTTTCTTAACCCTCTGGATCTTCCTGGATGGGCAAGTCCTCACTTTGGAGGAGATGCTCCCAGAAAGATGGGGCTGAGGAAACAAGGACTGAGAGAGGCTGATCCATCCAGGCACAGGATTCCTGCTGCACCAGAGCTTAGCAGGGAACGTGCTGAGCAATATCCTGCTGGAATATCCGCCGTGGTGCTCTGCAGGAGCACCTGCCTTTCAAACCCATTGCAGAAAAAAACCCAAACATGCAGGGCATCTTTAGGCGCTCTGGTTTTCCTTTGGCTGCCCTCTCTTATCTGCTCGAGGACAGAGAGGAGGAAAATCTCTGCTTGTTACACAGGAATCCAACCAGATGATCCCGCAGCCCCTTCTGGCCTTAAAATCCCCGCCTCTATTCAGCACTGCCAGCTCCTCACGCATCTCCCTGGGGAAGAAAAGCCACATTCAGGGCCTTGCATCCCTCTTTGTCAGGACACTTCGCTCCTTTTGGCTGGTTGGGACATAGGAAGACGCGTTTATCTCCTCAACCCGCAAAACCCACCCGGGGCACGGTGCTCCCCGGTTCCGGAGCCATCCCAAAACCACCCCCAGCGTGTCCCCCTTCCCCCCAACACCCGGATGAAGGCGACCAAGCCCTGCTTGGCTCCCGTCCATGCGTGTGTGTGTGTGTGTGTGTGTGTGTGTGAGTTTGTGCCTCCCGTGGCGAGCCAAGGGCCCGTTTGGGGCCGGGATTCTCCCGGGACAAAGGGATGCTAATTCAGCTCCCTCTACTGTTCCCTTTTGTCTAGGGCCAGCTCCCACGCTTGGACTTGGCACTCTCGGGATGCGGCAGAGGGAGCTCCTTGTTGCGACCAACCTGAGCCCGGTTTGGGGAATGCGATGTACCCAGCAGGGAGAGGGGGAAGGAGGGGAGGGAATGGCGGCGCGGGGGGGGGAAGGAAATAAATCCATAATTCCGCTCAGCCCTGCCAGCCCGGCGCATTGTGAGCGCAGCCCGAGGCTGAAGTTTCCAGTGCCTCCCGCCGCCGGGAGAGACGCCACCGGTTTTGTAGCCACGGGCTGCCTT
>WEKY01038524.1:119797-131503 GCA_013390045.1 Picathartes gymnocephalus
AAGGAAGGAAGGAAGGAAGGAAGGAAGGAAGGAAGGAAGGAGAACCAGGCACAAAACAAAGGCAAAGAAGGATGAAGGAGTTCTCACAGGTTCCTACCAATTTATAAGGGAAAAGACCAGATACTCAGGCTTAAATCTCACAAGATTCAACAACCTAGGGCAAAACATTTCTAAGAGTTGCCACTTCTGTCAAGGGGTGCAGGAACAGTTGCCTGAATTTGCACACTGCCCTAATTTGCTGTGCTCACAACCAAGGAAAGCAGAAGCATTAATTGATGGTGATTTCCTCAGGACTTTGATCTTCACTGTATTTCACAATAGTATCAAAACTGGTGTTATCTGCTGAGTCCAGTCCCTAGGAACCAGCCCCAATAGCCCATCATTTCCCCTCTGCCATCATCTAGAGAGCTGAAATTACAGCATAGGGCCAGAAAAGGAGCCGGGTCCAGTCTGACCACTGCAACCACAATAATCCTCTCTGTTCCTTCCCAAGGGTGCAGGATCATGGGATAATTCATCCTGGAAGGGACTTCAGGGAGGTCTCTAGTTCAACCTCCTGCTCCAAGCTGGAACTGAGATAACCCCTCTCCTTTTTCCAGCTCAAGTCCTGTCCCCTGCAGGACATTTTACAGGACATTTTTTCAGAAGGCAATGAATTCACAGGAAGCTTCTCAAGATTCCTGCTGCCACTCCACCATGGACATTTTTCTTCCCAAACCCACAGCTCCTCGCTCACCTTTATCCAGCACGGGCCCAAAGATGGCTAAGCTGTCGTTGACAGTCGTGCAGTTCCACCTTCTCCCTCGAAACTGGTGTTGGCATTCCTGGATCCCAATCTTTACACCTTCTGCCACGCTGGGCATGATCTCCACGTAGTTCCGACAGAAGCGCAGCTGCTTGGGCACCAGGCCCGGGATGCTCCCGCACAGGATGGGCTGAGTCCCCAGGGAGGAATACTGGTGACCAATGGCCAAGGACCTGGGCAAAAGAAAACAAACAGGAAAAGGAGATGCTGTCAGGCTGGATTTCACCTTTGTGCTTGGTTCGGAAGAATGGGGATAGAAAATCGACATCGTCAGTTCCTCTGCATTCGCCTCACCAGAAAATATAATTTTCATTGCCGTCCTTCCCCAAAACATCCTCTCTCTCTTTTGAAGTTCCCTGTGGGCTCAACAAGGCAAGAAACTCTGTTTTTAATATCTTCCTTCCCTTTTCTTTATCCTCCCAAAGGTTTAATCCATCATTGTGGTGTGAATTCCTTCCTTCCTTCCTTCCTTCCGCTCCTTCCTTCCTTCCTTCCTTCCTTCCTTCCTTCCTTCCTCCCTCCCTCCCTCCCTCTCTCCCTCCCTTCCTCCCAAAGGTGCTCGGCTCATACAGATAATTTCTTTTGCAACCAGGGGAGTCAACATGTATTTCTTTCTTCGAGACACAAGCACACCTCTACAAGAGGTTTTACAGGAAATTTTAGCAGCTGAGGAAACCCAGTCAAAAACATTTTCAGAGCTACCCAAAGGAATAACTCCAGCAGCAGAATCCATCATCCTCCAAGTCTTTAGAAGGGCAACACCAAGAATTTGGGAAGGGGAACAGCATCCTTCTGTGGTGCTTTGGTTACAGTAGAGGGGAGTGAAATTAAAACCAGACCAAACTGACCCAAAAACCATCCCAATTAAACCTGAGTGCAAATTCTGTGCTCAGCCCAGTGGAAGTCTTGAAAGGAGTGTCCATGAACCTTTATGTTGGTGAAGCCTTGGAGACAAACAAGTCAGCTCTGCAGGGAGATCAGCAGATATGCAGCTAATTAGATAGATTTTTAAAGTGTTTTTACTGGTGCTTCTAATAATAACCTTGATTACTAAAACTGAAGGGATTTTTAGAGTATAATTTCCTTTTCTTCTAATTAAATCTCTTGATTGTCTTTTCTGCCCTGAATTAATGACAAAGAGGAACCTGCCTGGGCAGTGTGTATTTCTGTTTACATTCATTTTTTTGCTGTGTGGTTTTCATTTGGGAACAGCCTGGTGTGTTTGAATTATCAGCAGGGCCATCAGGGAATAAAACCTTCACTCTCTTTTACTCTGACTTAAAAAAATAACACAATAATTCTATTGTTGCTGAAGTCCAGAAGAAAATTGACTTTAGCAATTCTCTAGGCTGGGATGAAAATTATTTTAAAATTACTGGTTTTGTTTTAAAGAGAAGGGTCCTTGCAAACAATTAACTCCTTTCCTGAAGGGCACCTTATCAAGAGGGAGCAGAAGGGAAAAGGAGGTGACATTCACATGGTCAGGAGCCACATCTCAAGGGCTTTGCTAACTGCAGACTAAGCTTTACAAATCCATCCTTTCTAGGCAAATTAAGACATACATTTTTGGATCCCAAATGGCTCCAGGAAGGAGTTTAGAACCAGGATAATCAGCTCAGCCAACAATGTACTGTCCAGTAAATGAACTTTAGATGGACAAGGTGGAAGGTGTGTGGAAAAGCAAAGGATTTCCAGCTGATTTCCTAAACTTAGGTGACTCTTTCCACCTCTGCTGAACTTCTGGGAGATGATTAATCTCAACGTTAGAGGACAAAACATCCTATCCCAGGAAGGGAAGTTGAGACAAATGGCATGAAGTGCCCTCCAGAAATGCCCTTTTTTCCCGTTGCATTAAGAGGGAGGAAGGCAGCTCAGCCTGACCTGAAACTGTCCCCCACATTCCAGTGCTTGTGACAGGGGTGTCTCCATCTGATCTGCTCACCCCAGGCTGCTTTTGTGGTCAGTCAGTGGAGAGAAGCAGGCACTTCCACACCGGGATTCCCCTGCCCAGTTCAGGTGTGTGCTCTGGGCTGGGCTGAATCCTGGCCTTGCCCCCACCAGCTGTGCTGGTGAGACTCTCAAAGCCCCATGGTGGCTGTGGAGTGGGGCCTGTCTGCACCCTGGAGCCCCCCAGGTGAATCATGCCCTGATCCCTGACAAGGAGGATGGATAACTTCCTTGGAACAGTCCCACCCAGGGAAGTTCAGCCCTGTGTTGGAGGCCATGCTGAGAGCTCAGCTGGAGGAAGGAGACAAGTTCCTGCAGGAGCCTGCAGGAGAAAACTGAGGGAAGGACCCGTTAAACTCATTTTCCTTATCTCAGTGGATAGATATGGGGTTTTTTTGAGCTTTAGATTGTTTCAGGGTGCACAACTGGCAGAAAACCATCTGTGGAATGGATCCCATGCCTAATGGACATTTTTGTTTCACTGTTAAATATGCAAAACTCTGGACCACAATTTCTGGACAAAAGACACCTTCTAAAACACTGTTTCAGGCTTCAGAGGACTTGTTGAGCGTATTGCCTCTGTGACCTTTTTGGGAATGGAGTTTTAGGGTGCCACATACCAAAAATTCAATCCATTGAAGTCCCCCAAGCCTGGGACTTAGGAGGTATTCACAGCTTTAGGATTGGGAGGTAGGTGGTCCTGTTTCTGTAAATCATTGCCTTCATTGAAGCCTTCAGGGAAGAACATGGATTTAATTGTTCCAACTCATGCCCCAGTTATTGACCACATAGAGTCCAAAATGTGGATGCTTTTCAGAGTCTGACATCAACTTTGGTGGGAACATCTGTAGAGTTTGTTTCCACATCAACTGCAGTCACCAGCATCCTTCCCAAAGCTCTCCAAATTCTCTTACCCAGTTCCCAACAAGGATAAACCATCCACTGAGTTACCATCAACCTGTTGCAGGCTCCATCCACCATGCTGTGAAACCAGAAGGAGTTTTTGGAGCTATTTCAGTAGGACCCAGATGAAGTTTAGGATTCCAACCTCATAAGCTTTAATCACATGAACAGTCAAACTCAAGCCTGTCCCTGGGGTTGTTTTTTTTTTTTTTGGTGGTTACTACAGTGGTAGAATGAAAATACCAGTCATAGGAAGAGGAGTTTATAGGTTGGTGCCCTCAACTATTCATTTCCGTTGCTGGGAAGATCATCTCCGATAAAAAAAAAAACAAAACAAAAACATGCAGGAATACCTCTAATTGCTTTTTCACACTGCTTCCTGCTCAATACAGCAGGGGAACAGTCACACCTCGCTTTGATCTGCGTTACAGTCTGGAAAGTTTAATCTGCAAAAGACAATCTCCAGCAGGAGCCTCGTTCTCAAGGTGCCATCAGGCCCCGAGACGCTGCACTGCAAATTTGGAGTTTCGTGGGGCAGTGTGGAGTCACTTGACTCTCAGCTGAAGCTGCAGAGTGGAATCTCAAAATATCTCCCCACGAGCAGTGGTTCTGCTGTTCAGCAGAGCTGAGCTGAGCCCAGTCCTCCTCTTCTTCCTCCTCCTCCACCTCCTCCTCCTCCTCCTCCCCCCCCACCTCCTCCTGGCTCACTCGCAGCCTCTGGAGTGTGATAACATCTCCCCGAGCACCCTCTTTTGGTTTCTACTTTGCTTCCAGGTGTAAACACTTTCTCCCTCTCTAAAGTCAATTTATCTTTAGGAGAACCCAGTTCTTTCAGCTCCCTGTCATTATTATTGATCATCAGGTGGGAACCTTATGAACCTTCCAACCTTCTCCTCCACCCAGAAAAACCCAACAACAACCCGACAACCAAACCTTTAGAAAAGATTGAGAAAGCCTATAAAGATCAGAATCTCATTTCAGTGTTGCTCAACTCTCTAGTAGCTCCCATCATTCATTTTTTCTCACTGTTTCCAATGATCAAACCTAGCATTTGCATTTTTCCACTCTCCTGAGTTCTCCTCCGAAACAATCTCCTTCACGTGGGTAATTTTGGAAATGTGGTGTCCAGAAATGGGCCAAGTGTAACCTGCTGTGGCCTAACCAGGCATCACCTTCAAATTCCCTAAGCACCAAACATTTCCTGGATGCTTTGACCCCAACCTCTCCTTTTCCACTGGAGAATTCCTGAAGCTCTCAATTTTACAAACACACGCTCAGAACAGGCGCTGCTCAAGTCTGAACCAAGGGAAAGGGTCAAAGAGTTGTTCCTTTCAAACCAATCAAGCTTTTCTTCCCATTAGCACAGTAGGAGCCGTGAAAACACTGCTCTGTATGCCCACAGCCAAAGTTCTTGGCTTATCTTTAAGCCCTGCATGCCCTGAAGTGTTTAATTCAACCTCCAGTGAGCATTTTTCTTTGCCAACACACCTAGAGAGCTCTTCGTTTCCCTTATCTCAATCTATCTGCTCCTTCAGCAGAGCCGTTGTAAATAAGTACCTGGCCACCTTCTTCATAAATTACATGTACCCTCCCTCTTGGAATGGACACCCCAGCCAGGTTAGGAGGGAGAAATATGCAGGAAATACCTGCTCAGGGATTTTTTTCAGAGAAAGAGAAGGTTTCAGCTCTGGATGACCTCGTTGTGCAGCAGCACTCTACTGACTTTTTGAGGTCACCAGCTTCTCAGCATGTCAGAAGTCCTTGGCACATCAGGAGCAGCATGTGGAGTCTCCCCCACCTGCTTGCTTCTCCCTGAATTCTGTCATTCCTGAACTTTGCGCGAGGTTTGTTTTGCTATTCATCTTGGAGAAGCCTTCTGAGAGCTTCCTCCAGGGACGTTCTTCCGGGGTGCCCGAAACAGGGAAAATAACTGCATTTATTAATGCTCAGCAGCAAGGGTGCAACTTGCCAAATGACCCAGGAAAGACCCTGAGTGCACTTAAATCCCACCAAATACTGGGAAGTGAGCAGCAGGAGTGACTTTTCTCCTTTGGTCCAGTCCTGGCGAAGAAGTTAAATCAAAGGATGTCCATCTGCCCGTAATGGAGGGGATTTATGTTCTCTTGTAGATGACTGAAGTGCTTCTCTCTTTGCATGGAACCCCCTAACAGCAAAATGCGACACCTCCTACAAATCCTTTCTTATTATCCATCCAGCTTTCCAGAGGTTCATCTCACCCTCTGTTCCTTTCTCACTAATTTTGGCTGCCTCTCTGTGGTGCCACATCCTTTGGAAGATGAATCTCAGGCATGCGATGAAGGAGGGGACAAATTGTGTAAAGTGGTTTGTCTAAAAAGATGCATTTTCACGACACATCCGTGGTATCGTGATCCCAAAATATTGAAATTGAGAAGGTGGCTGGAGAAAGTGTCCGTAGGTTCTGGAAAGCTGTAAGGGAAACCCCTCAAGGGTTGTCTCACATCTCTTGGCACCAGAGGGGCCCACAGGGAAGCAGTGGGGAGTGGGCAGCTCCATCCCAAATAGACCCTCTCTGGTCTCTCACCATAATCCTTCAAGTGGATCAGCATGAAATCCATGTATCTGAGGCTGCCTAAGAACAGATTTTTTTTTGAGAAATGAGCAGCTGGGAGGCTGTGAAAGTTCCGAAAACGGAGGCCGCCATGAATGGCTGCACTGAATGTCAAGAGGCTGCTGGGGCAAGATCCGTAAGTGAGCCGTGATCAGCTCCCATAAACCCTCACGGCGCAGGGCTGACACAAGGCAGATGAAGTGTGGTGTCCACCTAACATGGACAAGTGGAAGCTGGGAAGGATATCCCAGAGGCAGAGACCAGGAAGAGTGGATGGATTTGAACCTCCTGGGTCTTTTCCACTCTGGACACACCAATGTCCGTGAGACTTTTGTGTAGAGACACAGGAAGGACATGGACCTGCTGGAGGGAGACCAGAGAAGGGCCATAAAGTTCATTAGAGGGATGGAGCATCATTCCTATAAGGAAAGGCTGAGAGATTTGGTTTTATTCATCTTGGAAAAGAGAAGATTTCAGAATGACCTCATTTAGGCCTTCCAGGACCTAAAAGAAGCCACAAGAAAGATGGAGACAGACTATTTACAAGGGCCTGGAGTGATAGGACAAGGGGGAACAGCTTCAAACTGCAAGAGGGCAGGGATGGATGGGATATTGGGAAAAAATTGTTCCCTGTGAGGCTGGAGAGGCCCTGGCACAGGGTGCCCAGAGAAGCCGTGTCTGCCCCTGGATCCATGGGAGTGTCCAAGGTCAGGACTTGGAGTAACCTGGGATAGTGGGAGGTATCCCTGCCCATGGCAGGGGATGGGACCAGATGATCTTTAAGGTCCCTCCAACCCAAACCATTCTATGTTTTACGATTCTATGGTTTGAACCACCAGCCCAGAGACCAGGTGGGTGAACAGGCAGAAAAAACTTACTGATTCATTCACTGAATGGCCTTATTTTTCACAGAAAATACCAATATTCTGGCAAAGGTTGTGATTACTTCTCTGTTTTACTCTGGAAACAAAACCTAGAGAAATTTTAGAATGAAAAGAAAGGAAGTGGAAATTGTCACACCCTGTTATTTTAAATGGAAAAGGGAATTGTTCTGCTCAGTAATGTCCCACCTGCATGGAAGTGATTTTCTTCTATGCCATTAAAACTATCCCAAACCCAAGCAACTACAAAATGTGGACAATAACGAAAAGTTTAATTGATGTTTTAGTTGAAAACTTGGAAACCGCCTTAACACAGATCAGCTAAATGATAGGTTTGGCTCTAGACGACATGAATCAAGTAACTGATTCTGATGAAAGATATTTTTTCAGTTTGGGGGTTGTTTTTTGTTTTGCATGGACCAGGAACAATCAAACTTAGGCCTAAGGAGTCTAATTACAGAAGTGTTGTACTTTAATTTAGAAATTATGAGCCTCTGCAACATTGATTACAGGGGGATCTTCACCTTTTGGCTCTGGGCATCTCGCTATCAAGACTAAGACATTCCAAAGAGGTTCACAAAAAGAAATCTAAGCCTGTTAGACAGCTGAAATTCACTGTGCAGGTGTCTGTCCTTCCAGATTTTTTCTCTTCCAACCTGGAAAAGGAAAAGGCTGCAACCTACTGGATTAACTGTTCTGGCTGGACACCTCTTTGTTCATCTTCAAGTACCAAGCACAAGGGCTATATTTAAATCCTTTTTTTCTCCCCTAACCCCAAAAGTATGCACATAATTTTGTGGCCGGGTCCAATCCTACAAACACGCAGGCACGGGGGTGACTTTTCTCCCATAATAATTCCCTCACCCTTGCCCTGTATTAATAACAACGATGCTGATGGTGATGATGCAGCAGCATTTTGTTTCTCCAGCACCTTTCATCAGAGGATCTCGGAGTGTGGGACTTACCTCACCCGACTTTGACCATTTTAAAGTTTGGAATCTCGGCCAAGCTTGCTGTCTACCGGAGTCCGTGGAGCAAGATCAGCATCTCCAGAGGGCAGCTCAGCCCATCCTAAGAGAGATGCCTCAGATAGGTGGGCTGAATCACTGGAGATGCCCAGGAGGCAGCACTGGCTGTGGAAAAGTGAGGAGCATAAACTGGACACCTTTTTTTCCAAGCTAAAAGTAGGAACTGGGAGTTTCACCCTTTTTTTTTTTTTTTTTGCCGAATCTCAGAAATCCTTGGAGAGCTGGAAGAGGTGGCCAAGAAAAGCCTTTGCTATCTCTAACGTGCACCACGATGGCTTATTTAGAGTAGGTTGAGGCTGGATTTGAAAAATAATAAACTCAATGGCAGCTTCAAGTGGGTGCTAAGAAAGCAAAATTCCCTGAGCTGAGGTTTGGCCGGGACAGCGAATTCCCACAGGAACTAAGGCACACCACAGCACTCAGCACCTTCCACTCTGAGTGAAAGAGACGTTGCTTTGGCTTTGTCTTCCCTTAGGATCTACAGAACAGAGAATACAAGTATTAACAACCCGGTTCCTTGGAAAAAGCCTTTGGAACTCTTTAATTACCCAAGGCAATTAACTCCTTTGCTGTACATGTCATCTGAAAAACAACCCAGCCAGCGGAATAATGGCCCCTCAAACCACGTTTTCGAGGCTGGATCCAGGTCCCAGTGACCCTGCTGGTGCTTCCACACCACATCCAACATCTGGGGCTTCTCCCTGGAGCTCTCCCCAGTTGAGGTCTGCCTCCATCCGGCTCCATTTATCCCATAAACTGTGCCAGGATGGCAGCGCAGGGTTTTAGAGATCTATAAGCCTTAACATTTTAATCTGCCACCTACACTGCCATTTATGAGCGCTGTAAATCTCGTGGTTATAATGAACTCATCTAATGATATTGCTGATGGATAAATTCACCTGGGACGAGGAACAACAGTTACTTGCAAACGAAAGGGGAGTAATTTAAAGTTTCATGTAAACACCTTTGCTGCCTTACTTCTGACTTCTCCCAGCCTAACCCCTCTCAGGGTTTCATGACAAATGGAAAGAATGTGTGTTTGTGAGGCAACGACTGACTGGCCTGGAAAAGAACCTGCCTTCTTCTCCCCAGCACAATGCTTATATAACTTGGACACTGGAATGAAGTTTTGGGTGAAAATAGCTCTAATTTTCTGGGTCAGGTGTGCTGAATTAGGGGAATGGAGGGAAGGGATAAAGCAACGTATTAGGCAATGAAAAATGCCTACACAATGTAAAAATATTTAGACTCCTACTCTGAATTTCAATAATAATTAGGACTGTGGCTAGTCCTAATGCTCCCAGTTCCCCCCCACCCCTAAAGCATCCCAGCTTGAACCTTTTTTAAATGATCAGCAATATAAAGTGCATATTGTGGTTTCAAACCTCTCATTAAGGCTCATCCCCCTGCGCTGAGGTCTGGTCTGGGCTATGTCAGTGCTAAATACCTTGGAGGACTGGGCTCAAAGACCTCAGATCCCTGCAAAGATTGGATTTGGACTTCTAAATTGCTTAAGTGCTTAAGTGCTTGGGGGAATTTTATCCTGAAACTCCTCCGTGATGAAGCCAGTTTTGAAATGAGAGGCACGGACGGAAAGCGCCGTCACTTTGGGGTTTAGGTAAGAACAGCGGGATTTTTCTCACTGTCCACTGCTGTAATAAAGCAAATTACCCACATTTCTCCCCCTTTCCTTCGGGAAGGTGCTGTGAATATGCACTGGGTTGTGCTGAACACACGCAGCCCCTCGGCTGTGCACACACACACACGCACACACACACAGAGGTCTGTGAGCTCCTGCTCTGGCTTTCACTGAGTCATCAGGCTCACCAAATGTGTGAACTCACGCTGTAATGTTCTCCCAGAAAAATAACAAATTGATTTCATTTTTACAGGCTACAGCATGCTATATAATTGGAGACACTGCCTTGTCAACTCAGACCGGTCTGACCCGACCAGAGACATTGCTTACAGCTGTTTACGGAGCCATAAAGTTTCCTCCTCTTTGTTTTTCCTTCCTTTTGCACTCTCTCTCTCTCTTTTTTTTTTCTTCTTTTNTCTCTCTTTTTTTTTTTTTTCTTCTTTTTTTTTTTTTTTTTTTTGTTTTCCCTTTCCCTCTAATGAATCCTACAACTACTTTTTGTTCTAGTCATAAAATACTCTTAAGGAAAATGCAGGAAGCCTTGATTTAGAGAAGCACTTCAGCTGGTGCTTCACGTTAACACTGGAATCAATGGGGCTTGAGCACATATTTAAAACTGAGCATGTGTTTAAGGACTTTTATTGCTCCCAGACAGTCAATAAGGAACTTGTTGTCACACCTATGTGTGCTTTTTTTTTTTTTCTTTTTTAATTTGATTATCAATACCAAATTGGAAATTTGGATTGGGCAACCTCAGGGGTTGTTTCCTTTGCAGACCCGCAGCACAGCTCCAGTTGCATCAGGAATTTTGCCATTTCTCATTGTCACCGTGTCCAAATCCTGAACATCTGAGGAAGGGCAAACTCCTACACCACTTTATCAGCTCTACTGAAACTGCCACCTAGGACTGGGCACAATTTTTTTTACATTACAAAAAAATCCGCCCTGAAATCTTCTGAGTTTTCCACATTTGCCAAGCACTCACAATAAGCTTAATTTTTCTGACTAATGTAAAAATAACAGTTTTATGGAGGGTGGATTTGCAAAAAAATTTTTGTGTAAAAATCTTTTATGTTTATCTTTAAATACTCAGAACCTGAAAAGTTAAGTGAAGTGTATTGATTTTTGTGGAGAAAAAGGATTTCTGATCACATGCCTGATTTTGCTACCGTGAAAAAGTTGCTTCACTTTGAACTAATGAACTGGAAAAAAAAAAAATCCCAAACCCAAAAGGGCTTTTCATCTACTTGCACTATCCATCAAAATACCTTCTAAGTACTTTGCAATAAATTATGGTTGTGCTTCCTTTCATATCATTCATTCATCATGGAATCTGCTCCTCCTTTGGTCTGAAATGTCACAATTCTCCTCTCATTCAATGCCTCTGATTGACTCAAGGATTGATCAATAGGGAATCAGCAGTTCCAGAGTCATAAATAAACATAAACTCATCTTACACCTTCTTTGAGGACCATTCCTGTCACAGAGTGAACTAAGGGGAATATTTGTCTGGATCTTGGTCCTGCCATATGGGAAAGGAACATGAGAGAGCGTCAGGAAAGACAATCTTTCCTCCAAAACGACATTTCAGGTCTGTATTTCAGCTTTTAGAAAAATGTGGAAAGCAGCAGAAGGCAGAGAGCTCCTTATCCTCTCCTTCCCTCTCTTTGGGAAGAGCGGCAGCAAAAAAAGACCTGGCATTAGACAACAAAAAATCCACATGGAGGAAGGACATGAGCAACACCAGAGCCCAAAGGGAAAACACCTCTTATTTAGCACTAAAAACATCAACAAGACTACCATGAGAACAAAGCTCAAGCTTTTTTTGCTGCTTATAAAATAAATTTTTTTTTCTCAAATGAAAGTGCAATTTCTGCTGCAACAGAACAACTGGATTTTTTTTTTTTTTTTTT
>WEKY01038526.1:345-27847 GCA_013390045.1 Picathartes gymnocephalus
GTTACCACCCATTAAAGTTAAGCAGTATTTTTACTTAGAAGCCCTCAAGATCAAACTAGATACAAGTGCTGATTTCATATTCACTGCTCTGAGCAGGGGCTTGGCCTAGGGATCAGCTGAGCTCCCTCCCAGCACATATTATTGCAAGATCTTATGATCTCTACTGAATGTGACATAGATGTTGATATTTCAAGCTTATGTTAATAAAGATGACAAAAGAGTTTTGATCTATTAATTTTAGGTAAACCTCTCTCATTTTCAATGCTTGAACAACATGATCATATGTAAAACCATGAAAACAAATACCTGAGTAATTGAATAGCTGAAGCTTCTTGTCAAAATTTATGTTAACTACCATGAAAACAAATACATCTAATCAAACCCCAGCATGCTTCCTTTTGCCTTTCAGCTTTTTCTGCCAGATGTACAGCCGTGCTTTATGTTCTGTGAGAGGTTTCTTGGATGTAATCTGGAGAATGGCTGATTGATGTAATGTTTATTTCAATTTGAGATTTGTTTTCATATTTAATTAAAATGAAATATTAAATTAAGTATCAAGCCTTTTATTCAATGACTGCTGAAGTCCATCATTTTCCACTAAACTTTTCACTTGTGTAGCTCTTGTTTCTTTTTTCTCCTAGTAATGATAAATTTTAGATTTCTAAAGTAAAGGAACATTATGAATATAGTGTGGCTACCACCTGGTCATCTGTTTGAAAAGAAATGCTGAAATTTTAATAATGCTTTTAGTGTTCTGAAACAGAAGAGAAGGAAGATAAAAATAATTAATAAAGTTCAATAAAATTGGACTGTGAAGAAAAAAAGTAAGATTAAAATTTCTCTTTTTGAATTGGCATTTGTGTCTCTTGTATTTTACTTAGAAAGATCACATGGAAGAAAAATGGAAATATCTTGAATTTGAAGATCTTTGAAAAAATGTCTGATTATTTCTAGCATAATCATCTTGGCACAAATTAATCAGTATTACTGATGCATCTTTTGTAAGTGAGATGCTGACGTTTAGAACCCTAAACAACTTAACAAGTCAAATAAAAATTTTATTTCACTTTGCATGGCTCAAAGTACACATATCTGGATAAAAGGCTCTGAAATTCAGTTCTTGAACAAGTGAGGCCAAGAAAATCCACAATGGTTGTTTATTGCCAAGAAAATACATGATGTTTACCATTTTAAAAGAATTGTTGTCCCATGTTATTTAAGCTTTTCTGTTTGTTCACAGTCCTTGGTTAACTAAAATGCTCCCAAAATGTGATGACACAGAGCTACACAAATTCAGACTGAGATCAGGCTACACATGTTTAATGAAGAATGTATTAAACCTTTGGGACATCTTACATAGAGCTGCAGTAAATCCTTTATGCCATGGAATGAGTTTCAACACTTAAAATGAAGTTTGGGTATGTTTGGTTGCCTCTTTATAAGTTACAAACTTGCTGTTGTCACTCTGGATCACCCAGGGAAAGTGATTGTCCTGTAGTCTGTTAGTCATTAGGCCAAGATGCAAATGCCCTTTTAGGGCCTTAAAATCTACTGATCTGAAAAGCAATATAGGCAATTTGGAGAGTAGGGGTACAGATCTGTTCAGAATAACAGTCTGAACTACTTCCTGCAATAGGCTAGTGTTCAGCTCTTTTATTCAAACTACATTTGCCAATGTATACCAATTATTTCCTGACTTACTAATAATTTGATGTTCATATTACTTCTCAAAGTATTTCCAGTGCTCTGTGCTGTTCTCCTCTTCTGAATAAGGAAAGCACTATTCATAAAATATAGCCTAACAAACAGTTAATAATACCAATCTGAAAAGTGACTCTTTAATAGCTCCTATTAAGGAAGTAAAAACAAAGTGATATAATCCTGCTATTCATGACCTGTTCATGAATAGCCAATGAGGGTGATTGTAAGAGAAACTGTAAGCTGATGGCTCGTGGCTGGTGCTCATCATAAGTAAATAAATATACAGTGTATGTGGCTCTAACACACTTTCCCCCTTCATGACTTTGGACTGTAGTACATTTTTCTCTCTTTCTTAATCCTCAGTGACTTAAAAACAACAACCACATATGCAATGAACAGCAACTCATTGTAATTGCAGGTGATGGGTGTGAGCCAGGTTTGTGTAATGTCATTGATTCTGCTATTAGGATAGCAGTTATATAAAACTTAGGAGCTTGCACTCCACATCCATCTCCAAGCAGACCTGCATGCTAATGTTTTTATTGAGTCAACAGGATTGGAAGATCTTCTTAGAAATTACTGGTGTAAAATATATTCATGGAAGAATAAACTATTTTGGAAGAGATTTTGCATACTTGCTTAAGAGTTTTACCTTTTCCTATTTCTTCTTTTAGGTATTTTTGATTTCCTCATTTTAAACAAAGACTTTTCCATGATAGTTTACTGGGTTTAAAACATAAAAAATACTTAAATATTTGAAATGACATGATAAGTTAATTCTCCTTTCATTATTTCCCCGCTCACTAGGTCTTCATTTAATGGAAGATATTAAAAAATACAGATTCTTTACTTACAGGGAATTGGTTCAGACAAATGTTTAATGCTCAAACAGCCACCAGGCACTGGAATGCATACCATCTGTTTTCTTCCATTCCCTGTGTTTGTATAGTCAGCTTTCCCAATGTAATCAACCTATTCGCTAGGAAAATAAACTGTGATCCCTATCTGCCAATTATATTTGTCCATCTGTCTCCCTATCTGTCAGACTATATCTGCAAGGAGGACTTAAAAGGGTAAAAGTTTTCTGAATAATTTTGAATACACACAAATAGAAAATTCTTTCCATGATTACCATATTTTTTTTATTTTCCCAATTAAACGTCACCAATAAATCCTAGGAAGTATTTTACAATATAGAAAAAGAAAATATGCATAAATAGCCATACTGTAATCTAAAAATATTGAAGTTCTGAGTGAGTATTTATATACTATTTTTGTCAACACTTGTTGCCAATTAACATGAATAGAGAAAGCTGGATTGGTCTATTACTTTCTAAAATGAGTATGACCAAACTAAGAATTAGGGTCTGAACTATGAATATTTATTTTGATTTCTTTGGAATGCTTTTTGTGCAAAATTAGTCATTTGATTTACTGCAAAGACAAAAGTCAAATAGTTAGTTTTAAGTAAATTAATTTAATCCAGAATCATTTATGGACTTTAACTCTTGTCATAGAATCTAATTACAAAAGCATTTCAGCAAAATTTTTAAAAGTTGCACAGAACAATACAAGACACTAGACCAGATGATTCACAAGTAAATACTTATTAGTGCTATCCACAAATGCATATGCATGTCAAATACATGGTTTTGGTTTTGTTATCATTTTAATGATATAGAAAGATTCAATATTTCATAACAAAATCATTGTTTACTGTGCAATTAATAGAAAAGAGCAATAAAAAGCAGCTTAAAGTAGACTCAGAAAGGCTTTTAAAATTTTTATTATTTGAAAATAATAGTGGCTCATTTCTGAAGAATATTAAATCTTAAAGCACAAGACCAAAAAGATAAAGTTGTATCAAAATTATGTACTTGATTTTAAAGCCTGTAGATCCATCTATATGTCACCTTACTTTATGCCATAGTTTATTTAAAGCAGGCCATAACCCCTAGTACCAGATTTTGGTTTTTATTGCAATCAGCATTATAAAACTGTTCTGACTGTTGCTGTGGTAATTTCTGTGTGCATTTTGTGTTATTTAAGCACAGTTTCTTACTTTCAATAACTTGCCGCTGAGATCTTTTAGACTAAAATCTAAGGGCAAAATAAATTTTTAGTAATATTTGACTTAATTTGTATATATTTAAGAGTATTTAATTATAGACTAGTGGCTAGACTTCAATTCTTCATTTTAGCTTCATGTTAAGGGTGATTTGTAAGTACCTGATAGATATAAGGACATTCCATCTCTGGGGAAGTATCAATCCTCCAACCAGGATACTCTTGCAGAACCTAAGGTATTATTACAGTTATTATAGTCCTGTGAGATACAAAAGATTTATTGCCACTAGTTTTGTGGGTTTGTGGACTTGCTTGGTAAATGATGAAACAATTTCCACTGTCTTCCTTTACCCACTGCTGTACTGCAGCAAGATAGTAAAGGCTGGAATCCTTGAATCACATAGATCCTGAGTGAGTCTGTAAAGCCTGGGTATAATCCATACATTTAAAATAATGTGAATAACTATTTCCTTTGATATCTGATTTTCAGTTTCTCTAATGCTAGTGTTTGTGAAGCAGCTAGGCCTGGGTTAAAAAAAAATTATAAATAAAATTTGAAACGTATAGCCATGGCCTTGCTCCACTAGGACTAGATACCTCTTAAAATGGTGTATAGATACTACCTTCCTTCAACACCAGTTAGAGCTTATCAACATGCCATAAGTAAGGAGAGATTTTGTTAAAGTTTCCATTTTTGTGTGATTAGGCCTTTCAAAATGCTGTTCTCAGATGTTGGTAATGTAAGCATCAAAATAAATATTTCACTAGAAGTCCTCAAAAAACAGCTTCTTTCTGTAAAGTCAGCAAATTCACACCTGTAAAGGTAAAAGTGAGTTTCTGATTGAATATGCAGCATATATTGTAAATTATATTCCTTGTAAATAATAGCTTAAAGAGAAGTCTTCTATTAACGTATTGCTGCTTTTGGATGAGACCAAAAGGAATATGGATGTAACCCTCAGAAGAAAGCAAGCAAGAAAGTAAGGCCAGATTGTGTGACATACGGCATGGCAGTCACTGTAGATATCAATATAACCTCAGTAACACAGATATCATCATTGACTAAATATCTTAATATCTAGTGATTTTCCCAGACAGATGTCACAGCCTGACTCTGCTCAGCGCTGCCACAACTACTATGCAGCCTGCTAGTTCACATGTGCCTGAAGTAGTGTTGGTGCCTTGGGAAGAACGGTTTCTATTTTCACAATAGAAAACTAGTTTTTCCCTTTGAGGATATAGAGTTTTTGATTGGATTGAATTGTCAGAATCTACAAAATTTGAACATTATTTGGAGGAGCCCAGTGCAGGCAGGCAGACCTAACACTGTTGGCCATACAGTGAAAAATAAAAGAAAAACAAAGACAGAGAAGAGCTTCAGAAATTTATGCCATTCGTTATTTAATCTCTGATATTTATAACAATGAGATGATTCAAAGGTGTGATCATGTATTTAGTGCACATAACGCACTGCAGAAAGTCACTCTCTGAAATCTATGCTGACTAAAAAAATGGTCCCTCAGATACTCAAAATTCCCACATATTTTTTCCTTCTGATCATTTCAATGATATAATAAACATTGTAAAAACATGTATCAGATAATTAGATTAAAAATCCTTCTCAACAACCATGACTTATGTTCGTAATCCAGTGATAATGATGAATCTACTGAGTAATCCTAAATAATAAATTGCTTAACTAACTAGCAGATAACACCCTTGGTTATGTCATAGCTAAAACTCTTTGGGCAAAGCAACTATTTGGAATGTGTCTCGCTTGGGCCAAATCTATAACACTTTCATCATCAAAACTGACTCTTTGAAATGTAACAGTCAAATAATGAAACACTCTGCAAATGTTTGAGGAAACAGCTCCTGTGGTATGAAAAAGTAGGACTGAAAATAGAAATCTATACCCACCACGCTCGAATTGTTATGACCACTTGTAGGTCATACTGAGTCAGTCTTAACTATTTTTTTGCTATCACCCAGTAAACAACAACAAAAGCAAAAGGAAAAACAAAAACAACAACCACAAACCCCAAACCACAATAATATGAAAAAATATGTATTTTTAAAAGGGCAAGAGAGGTAATGGACTATCCTTTTTTCTTCCCAGGGAGAGGAAGGAAATTTTTTTAAATGTTTCTGTTCATCACATAAGGGCTCGTGAAGTAAAAAATATGTCTGGTTAATATCTCCACAGCTTTTTAATGGAAGATTATTAAAAAGTAAGGTTAATTAGTGTCAGTGCTAAGCTAAGGTTACAAAATTCAAAATTTACTCCTTCCTTTCCAGGAAAAAATAATTTCAATTATTATTCCATTTTGCACAAGTTTTTTTACATATTGCAATTATGCGATTTTCTAATTAAGTCATTAAGTATCAAGGCAGTTATCACAACAGGATTGCATCCTGGGAATATGTTGTCTAAAACTTAAACATTCAACTACAAAGATGTCTTTGTTATGTGGCAGGGAAGAGGGAGGAGGTAAATGCCCTTCTAGTGAAAAAAGAAAAAAAAAGAAAAATGGCTATAAAGTTCTAATTAAGGCAAGACTAACTCTATTCTTATACAAGTGTCAGTGAGGAACTATTTTAACAAAATCAGAAATGTCCACTATTATTTTTAAAAGTGGGTAACAGTGTTTTGTGCAAATTCAGACACCTTGTCTGTATGTGGGAATATTAATCTTGCAAATCTCACTGTCTTAGCTGTAGGCAGCTTCATCTGAACTCTCTTTACTGAGTAGGAGGAACTCCAGACAGATGACTGACATCTACAGGCATTGGTGTTCTGTCAGCTGAACACACCTGCAAGATCAAAAATTCACAAGCACTGAGGAAGGCAATATAGGCACATTGTACTGGATGCAAAACTGAAGTTTGTCCACATGCACACATAAATCCTCGAGTAATTTTTAGATGATATGTATAATTACCTTTCAAATAAAGTATGCAAATCAGAGACAGTACGTGACCTATAATATGCAACTAAAATGACTGAGAAAAATGGAATTACTGTGTGAGGTACTGCTATTTGCATGAGCGAGGGTAGAAATCCAGTCTAGGGAATTTCAGCCCCCCTTTTTTTCCTTTGACAAAGATTTGATACTGAGCTGAGAAAATTTGAACTGTAAGTAATGAATGCTTTTAATGGAAACTCACAGGCATTTTTCAAAGCTCTTTTCCAACTTGGCAAGAAAAATATAATAAATGGAATTGTGGGGGTTTTAAGAAAAGAATGATGAAGCAGTATGATGGTTAGGACTACAAGGACCCCAAGAAATTAGAGAGCTATAGTCTGTCCTAAAGTTCTGTACAAATATCTTTAACAGGGAAGAAAAGGGTAGAAGAGAGAAAACAAACTGAAGTAAAGGATATCAGTGTTTTCTAGTGATAAAACAGTGCAAACAGTTTCCTAATTACCCACAGAAAAGGATCAAAACTCCACAGCTTATGTAATTTAGAACTGGAACAATGAAAACATTAGTGAATATATTGAGGAAAAAAATTCTATACAAATTCATGAGAGACAAACCTTTGCTATAAAACCCAAGATATATTTTCTCATTCTGGTTACCACTAGTCCTTTTTATTGTAGAAGAAGCATTCCAGGATGAACATATGTATGTATATATATATGTGTGTATGTGTGTATATATATATATATATACACACACACATATGTTCATCCTGGAATATACACACATATATATATATATATACACACCTACCTATATACAACCCTAATTATCTTGCAGGTTTTTTTTTTTTCAATTACAGAAATGTATCAGATGTTTTTATTAAGAGAGATAGATTAAATAAATAGCAAACAAAACCAAATAGAAATCAGCGTCAGAATCTTAAACAAATAATTGTTATATTGTTATATCTCCTGTTACCTCTGTACCCCTTTTCTGATCTAGAATATATGTCAAGCCAGTAACAGATCACAGATTGAATCCAAAGTAAGTTGATATTCATTTGAAACATTAAATTCTCCCATACACACAAATTGTATTCCTCTCTGCCCAATTCATGTGGTACAGCTTATCCTAATTTTTGTCCTACTCTGTACTTATCTTCTGTATAGGAATATTTCACTGAAATATAAGTTAGTGTGCCTGAAATTTTATTCAACACCACAGGGGATGTATTTGAATAGTAATTACTGATTTATTAAATATTCCAGACTACAGAGGTCAGATGAAATCACATTCTCTTTACAGAAGAGCAATATATTTGGTTGTTTTGGTGACACCTGCCCAGCTTTTTCCATTTATCTTACAGACAATATTAATTTCATTCTTGAATAGTGTGAAAATCTGTTACAAACCAAAGAGAAACTTTGCTTCTCTATTGCATTTAGGAAAGTGTTTGATATGTTAAAAAAAAAAAAAAAAGACAGAAAATGAAAGGCACATACAACTCTTTTTGTCAAAGTAAATGTCATTCAACAATCTAGTGTGTCAAACAAGGATATATAAGGCCAGGATCACCATGCTGCAGCAATCATCTCTAATACCCACCATATGCCTTTAAGGATGGAAAATGTGACATGTGACAGATCACTGGAGATGAACAGGGAAGGATAATGACTACTGGAAGATGTTCTTCACAGCTCCCTCCTGCTCCTCTTTGCAGAAGACTGTGGGAGAAGTCAGAGAAAGGGTGACATAAGTTTCTTTCATAGGTTGCATTTTTCTATTGTTAGTGTGATATTTTCACTAATATAAATTCAATCACTGCTGATCTACAGCAGAACAAATGAATTTTAGGACCAACATCCAACATTTCATCCTAAGCAGTTTTTAAAATGAGAAAGAGAACCATTTCTTTAAGAAAAACACTATTTAAGAAGAAAAAAACCCCTGTCTTTCAAATCTTTCAATTTAAAATTTTCGTAGAAGAGAAAAACTACTGAAACAAGAAACAGAACAAGAATGTATGTGTGATTCTTGTTCACAGTTTTGTACTTTCTAAAAATGCTATGTGACAGTTGTGCTTCATGAAGACAATAGAATTCCTACATACTTCATCGCAAAAAATCAGCCCTCCACTCCCTGCCCACACCTAAAGCCACACGTCTACATAATCTTTATTTTAAAGTTACATTTCTTGAAGAAAGATTAGCATCTTACCCTCAAAAATGCTTCAAAATCTCAGAATTTCAGAGCAGTCAAGGTCTGGCAAGAGATTTAGTTAATTTTGAGTACCACTGAGGAAGAATTAATTCAAGAGCTTATATATTGATGGAATCTCCCTATTGTTATACTGACAAGATTTCCTTGTGCTTCTCCTGGGCCTCATTTTTTGGTTTTTTGACCCAGATCTCCTCTGGGAAATTAACCTTTACCAATCCTGTGTGTTGTCTAAATATCATGCTTTTATGGTTTCTCTGCACATGTTTGAGAGCAACTGTGAGCTTATACTTATAATAAGCACTTCATGTTCTGTCCTGAAAGCATATTCACCCCAGGAGTCATAGCAGCCCTTCCCTCTAGGACCTCCTGTACCATTTCTCACCCTTTTCATGACAATTAACCCATCAGAGCTGTACCCTGAAATCTATGGCATCCTGACTTAACACTGCATGCAGAATTTGTCTTAAAGACTAGAACAAAAGAGAACCCTCAAAATGCAAAGAGAGTTGATGAATGCAACATTTCTAAGCATTCATTTTCTTCCAATCTGCATATAAATATGCATTGTTTTTCAGGTTAACGATATACAGCAGTAAGCAGAATAAAGACTGGGAATGCATCAAACAGGAAAAATATGTTTTTACAGCGAATGCATTGCCTTTCAAAGAAGCACATGCTTGTAAGCACGTGCAATGACAGTCTCTTTTGCCAAAGTACTGAACATATTGTTTCTCATTTGAAATTCAGGTAAAAAGAGTGGCTGAAGGTAAGGTCTTCAGGCAATGGGATTTGTAACAATGTGAATACCTGTCTATAAATAATCAAAAAGAAAATCTCAGCCTAGGAAGGAAATGGAGGCAAAAAGAAAACTGTGAGAATAATTGCAGGTTGTTGCTGGCTTTTTTGGGTTGGAAAGGATCTTTAAAGACCATCTAGTTAGTTCCAATCCCCCTACAGTAGACAGGGAAAATACATCAAGAAACACTGAGCGATGAGAGCAGAGTGTTGCTGTTAACAAGAGAATTGATCCAACAGGACTACTTCAAAAATAAAGGCCATTTTCAGCAGTGGTTCAGCAGAATTTTCTTTCAACATTTTAAGTTTTTGAAGTAGTAATGCAAATCTGTCAGGATTTCTCACAAATATATTAAAAATACCAGTGTGTCAAATACTAACATTATATAATATTATATGGTAATATTATAATAATACTAATACTGCTAATAATATTACCTCGTCTAGAAAGAAAAAAAAAACCCCAAAACATAAAAAAAAACCCCAACAAAAAAAAACCCCAACCCCCAAACCAAAACAACTCAAGACTTTAAGGTTTTATCTTGAAGGAATTAGAGGCTGGATATAATTTGCTAAAAATAGATAAGAACTGTTATTCTTGTCATTGCTCTCTTACTCTTCTGAGTATTTATCTTCTCTCCCATGTTCTTAAAGTAGCCTCCACTTGCATTGCTCGCTGGCAGTGATGGGGTCATCCCAACACAGAAGGACAATATTCAAGGACTGTATTAAAACTAAGCATGATACCTAATATTTTATGAAATTTCTAATTTTTCTGTGCTCACAAAGGTAGATAACACCAGGACAAACCTAATATTCCTGCTCTAAATAGGATATCACTAATCAATAACCCTCTCTTCCAGTAGGATAGACTGGGATTCAGAAAGTTCAGGTGAGCTCAAGGCATGCCAGGTACTGACACACTGCATCATTCACAAGATTTTTTCCTAAAAGCTACCTGAAATCTTCCAAGAGAGTCTAATTGGGAAGCCTTTCTCAGAGCCCAGCTGGAAAATTGGGTGGGTCCAGCTCTTTAATCTTGATCCTTGCGAAGTTTACTCTCCTACATGCACAGAAGACATTTATGTGTTTTGTGCCCAGGCACAAATGAAAGTCCAAGTTTCAGGGAAGTACAGCATCTTCTGAATTGTTTTGAATTTGCTCATCACTCGTTGGTAACATGCCCATCGACGTTCTTCAACATGCCCAGAAGAAGTTCTTTGCATGGGTACCTTGCGTGGAAAGACTGTAGTGAAATAAAGTACTCAGCTATCAATCAGGAAGGTCAAAATTACTCAATTAATATGGGTAAGAAAATCTAAAAGGTCCAATCATTGGGTTGAAAAAGTGATTTTTTAACCTGTAAGGAACTTGACTGCTTCCTTCAGGCCTGGAGAATCAATTAGCTAGCTAGTTCTAAGATGGACACTCTAGCCACTTAAGAAGCTGAATATGCCTCTCTGATTCACATTTAAGAAAAGAGAAGCCCGGAAATTTCTTGCTTGCTTCTGGCTTCTGAACAGGTAACAGGGGGCCTGTGCAGCCCAGCAGGGCCGGCCAGGTCCGGGCCGGGCCAGGGCCTCTCGGTCAGGCACTGCCGGCTCCACGCAGCTGGGCCGGGCAAGGCCCACTCGGCCAGGCCAGGCACGGCTGAGATCCTGCCACAGCTGGATCCTGGCCTGGCTGCTGAGATCATGCCACAGCTGGATCTTGGCCTGGCTGCTGAGATCCTGGCTGCCCCTGTCTCCTCCATCTCCCCGGGTAAAGTCTGCAGCAGCTTCGGCCGCTGTGCAGCAACAACAGAGCCCGGGAGAGATACTGACTCTCTCAGTGCACAGATGAAACTTACAGACATCAATCCTCTCTCAAGTAAGAGGAAGACAAAGGCTGAAGACACGTGAAGAAACCAACATGGAGACCCCAAGGACAGTGAAGGAGTCAAAGCCCAGAGAGAGGAGATGCTTTAAGCTGAAATTCTTTTGGAAGGCCATGGTGATGGACTATATTAGACTATTCCTTGCAACTCATAAACGCGATTGGGGGGACTTTGCATTCTAACTGCACCTTGAGCAAAGGCGCCCATGCTGAAGCAAGCAGATGTTGAAGTAGTTGTGGTCTATGAGAAACTTGAAGAGAGAGAGATAGGGAACCATGCCACAGAGATGAGAGATGGGGAAGCATGTCACAGAGATGGGAGAGATGAGAACCCTTACCCCAGGGACAGAAGAAAAGAGAATTTTTGCTCCCAGAGATAGGAGAACCCTTGCTCCAGGGACAGAAGAAAAGAACCCTTGCTCCACGGATAGGAGAAACCGTGTTTCTAGAGAAAGAGAAGACCCTTTGCTTTTCTACCAGAACAGCTCATCCTTAAAATAGTAGCCCAATAGACAGAGATGAGCCCTTGAAAGCAGTTGCAGGAAGAACTGTGTGTCAAGAGAAGGGACTTTCACATTGCAAACAGATTTTCCTTTCTGGGCAGCTGATTCACTGTGATATTGGAGCCATGAGAGAACTGTTTTCTTGTGGAAAAGGCTCCATGGTGTGGCAGAAGAGACTCCTCTCCCTAACTGAACTGAAGAAAGACTATTTAGAGATGGTGAACTGACTGAAAGTCTCAGGTTTTGTTTCTTTACATTGTTGGTGAAAAGGACAGAGGAGGTTGCTGGGAGGAGAAGTGTTCTGAAGGTTTTATTCTGGTTCTTATTATTTTCCTTTTAGTTCTGTTAATAAAACTGTCTTTATACCTTTTAAGGTTTTGAGTCTGCTTTGCATTTCTCCTAATCTTTATATCACAGCAGAAAATGATTAAATAAGTTTAGTGGGCGCACTGATGTTCGGCCAGAGTGCTCAACTCACTACATTAAATGGTGCCCTGTGTGAGGAAGCGAACTAAAACCGCTACAGTCATAAAAAAAAGTCTTTGCTCTGTTGGGCTGTACAGATCATCCAATGAGCAAAGAGACAATCTTTTCTCCAAAATATAAAGCATTTCAGTAAAAGAAGGTATCCATGTCCCAAGAGCTTGAAATATTTCAAGAATGATTCTCCTAAAAGCAATCTGTGACTTACAGACATCCATAAAGAGAAATAAGTTGAAAGAAAGGTTACCCAGAGAACGTATTTTGTGTGTTATTGACATTTAGAAATAGGAATATGTTCTATTTACCTAGTAATGAAGCAATATTTATATTCAATGTATTATGCAGACAAGGAGCTCATGAGCATAAATGACATCTTAGTTGATTGTGTTCACTGGCTGAATCAACAACACTGAATCAAGGACATCCAGTCATTCCTTTTTAGGAAGAAATTTTGGAACTTAAGAACCCCTCATATTTAATCCAGTTTCAGAAGAAAACGTTTTGGACTCATGCCAAGCAGTTTAAACTATATGTCAAATATATGGACAATAGTATTGCCACCTATTTTCAAAATACTTGACAAGAAGGTGGAACAGGGGAAGCAAATAAGTGCATGAAGATTTTCATGAAGTGACAGAGATGCAGAGCTGTCTATAAAGAAAGGTTACTGGCAGAAAATATAAAGTCGAGTTGTAAGTTACTGAAAACTCTCTTTTGATCTAACATTATTATACCTTCCCACCAGCAGGACTCAAAAGGGAGAACACTGGAAAACCCTTCATTAGCATTTTCTGTATGTGAATTACCACATGCACCACAGTTTCCAACAGAGTTACAGGCAAATGGATTTTTCCGCTGGTGAAACCTTTGGCTGAAATTTAATTACATCAAATCATGTAATATTTTTCTAATCAGCAGTATAAAAATGTATACCTTTACCTCCAGCCTCACACCACTTCTTATGAAGGAAGGTTTAACCATACCTTCTGAACATAGCCAAGGACCTCTCAGTGAGTTCCAGTTGGTTTGGAGATCTCTCAGTGTAGGAATTTTCTTGAATATTTGGAAGTTATAGAATCATAAAATCATAGAATACTTAGGATTGGAAGGTACCTTAAATATCATCTGTTTCCAGCCTCCTTGCCATGAGCAGGGACACCTTTCACTAGACCAGGTTGCTCAGAGCTTCATCCAACTTCATCTTGAACATCTTTGGGAATAGGAAGTCCCCAGACTCTCTGGGAAAATAAGGAAAAAAAAAATCAAAACCAAAAAACAACTGCTCCAATTCTTTCATCTTGTTTTAATAGGAGAGGTGTTGTAGTCCTGTGCTCAAGTCGGTGTCTCTCCTCTGGAGTCACTCCAGCAGGTGTATATGTTTCTTGTGTTGAAGGCCCCAGAGCTTCTTGCAGCACTTCAGGTAGGGTCTTACCAAAGCAGAAAAGGTCAGAATTAATCCCTCAACCTGCTGGCCATACTGCTTTGGATGCAGCCCAGAATGTGCTATGTTTCTTAGCTGCAAGTCTACATTGCTGAGTCATACTGAGTTTTTCATCCACAAATGCCCCCATGCCTTTCTTCCCAGGGCTAATTTTGATCCATTCTCCTCCCGCCCTGTACTTGCGTGTGGGATTGCCCTGACCCAGGCACAGGACCAAACCATTGAGACAGCTGGTAAACTAATTGCATCAATAATAATAGGCTTCCAACAAGTACTATTACTCAAACCATGAAATTTTTGCTTTTGTCTTATATCTGCCACAGGAAGATGACTATAATAAGAGAATATGTGATCTATGTTTTACCCATTTCCCATTAGAAGTCTGAGGAATTACTTGCATTTTCTTCAGAACAAGTTATGGTCATCTGGACTAATCCCATAAAATCAACACCCATGAACTTCAACAGACAGATGTCTCAAAAGCCAAAATATTGCTGTTTGGAGAAAGTGATAAATGCCAGAAAATGACAGAACCTTACTTACTATCTTTTTCAATGACAATCTTGTTGCTAGACATTAGTTTGTACAGCAGACGTTCTCTCTACATGAGAGACCATATCAGTTTTATGTTCCTTCTAAAACAACCTGCCTGTGATCAATGAAAAGGAATTCTATAACATCTGCGCTGTATTGCAGGGGACTGGGGGTATATCAACACACAGTATAAATTCAGAAAGAAAATTCTACATCCAGAAATGATGTAGGGAAAAAAAAAGCTTACATTCCTCTGGTTTAGTGTCTATTGTTTCCCTCAGCTTTTTTTTTAATTACTTACTTTTTGGATTTGATCATATAACCAGATCTCTCTTCCAGAAAAGCAAATGCAGAACTCAAAAATGAGAAATGATCTTTTGTATCATACCTGAGAATTACACTCGCTTTGGATTTGTGATCTCCTTTTGCGGATGCTCTGGAAGGGCGCCCCCTAGGCTTCTCCCATGGAAAGACCAAGGATCCAGATGTCAGTTACCCCAGTTACACCCTCCTTGTTTGCCCTATATGGCCATGTTCCATGTTCTGTAACCCCATTGGTTTATGGCCCGTTGGCCGTTACTTCTCCCTGTTCACCTTATAAGAATATCTCCCAGTTGCTTCTATGTCCCTTGTACCCCTAAGGTTCATCTCCCTGCTTGTCCCCCCTAGCTACACCCTCCTTCCCAGATATCCTTTACACCCATTGGCTCATGCCCTTATACTCCTCCCCTGCTGACCCCATATTTAAACCCTGAGCACCCTCAGATCCTGGTTCTTCATCCCTGCCCCTTCCAGTGTCTGGATGGGCATTGAGGTTTGCCGCTGTACAGATGTCGACCTCTGTTGCCAATAAAACCCGCTGGGAACCCATACCAAGACTCCTCCTGCCTCCATAGCTTTATTTCCACCAGCTGAGGTGTGCCCCCTCTGCCCGACCAGAGTGCCTTCCCCCGTGGAGACACTTGCAGGAAGGTTGCGGTGCTGAGCAGCCCATGCTGCAACATCCTTTGGCTTTGTGGAGTGACTTTTTCCACATGGGGAACAACCTGAGCAGCCCTGGAAACCCACAAATATTTGTAGACATAATTATGCCTCCAGCCACATTCATATAGTATTAAATCTAGACCTGTTCCAGTTACAGGGAAAAAAAAAATGAATTTGATTTTTTTTCTCATTATAGATTCCGTTGTTTTGGCAGTAGAATGGGCCAGAGTGTGCTAACAAATCCACAGACAAAGGAAAGAAAAAGTTCACTCTTTCCATTCATATTGGGTAGAAAATATCATTCAATCGTTATATTCACAGGGGAAAGGAGAACAGATGTAGAAGAGACATTTTATCTCTTTGTTGCTCTGAAAGTTATGGTGATAACAGTGCCACTTATACATATATTTATCCCCAATGCTTACAGTCATGATTCACTCTAACTTTCCAACTGTTCAGGCATGTGGGTATTTGTTATAGTAGTGCAAGCCCATTGCCACTTGGATTTAAACCACACATTTCTTTTTTATTTCTTTTCTGGCTAACAGCCCAAATCCATGCAGCAGGTGCTGTCTTAAGAATGTCACCATCTAATAAAAGTACTGTAACATAACACAGAACCAATAAAAATTTCTTTGCATAGACTTTGTTTCTCCTGACAGACTGGATTCCTAATAAGACAATGCCTACAAAATCTAAGGAAGATGAAAATATAAGCTTTATTGTTAAGTAGATAATTTTTCTCCCTTGTTTAGACAATGAACTCAGATATCAGGTGACAGAAGCTGTGCGAGAATTGTACAAACCTTTCTCTGTCAGCAAAACAGGCAGGGAAATGGGGGACTCTGGCATTGCATGTTGTTTTCATTATTTCTTGGTGAGAACTATGACTCCATTCATGGTTGGATAAAGGATTTAATTAAGGAAAATACAATTAAAACAAGAGGACAGGGGTAATCAGCAATTGTTTGGTAAAAGATTTGCAGATTATTTTTATTTGTAAGATCTGTGTGGATGTAATTCACAAACTTTGAATTTTTTAGGATGCTGCTTTATTTATCTATTTTGTAATGCAGAGCATTTCCAGGCAGATTTAATCTGAGATATGATTTAAACACCTGGTACTTCATAAATCCCATATACACAAAACTAATTAGCAGTTCAAACAAAGGAAAGATTTCAGCTTTCAGCAATATTTTAGAGGCCCTGAAACTGGGAACAAAAGTCATTAGACATCAGACTGAAATGCTGAAGTGCAGACACAACAGTATTTTCAAGCTCGATGAACAGAGATTGGCATTACATCCCTAATGACTGTTTACTTCAGCTGTAGCTGCTATTCTAATTGACTTTTTTATTTTTTTCAAAGAAAGACTTTCAAAGCAACGTTCAGAGGAGGAATATGTTTAAGAAGTTATATTCAACAGAATAGGATGCATAAGATCTAAATGCATATGTTTGTTCTTCTTTTAAAACTCTTTCTACTTGTCTTGCTCAGAAAGTCTTTCAGTTCTCAATCTATTTTAGCTCTGCAAGATATCTAAAAAATGTCACAAGGTAAAAAAATGTTGATTTTTCTTGCACTGAGGTAGATAATGTTAAACTAATCACTTGTTATGAAGTATGCTTTTCGGTGTAGTGGAACAGATCAAGTGCATGGTGGTTAATTTTGACAATTTGGTTAATTTTAACAAAAGGTGCTTATGCCAACCAGAAAATTCACTTTTGCAACATGGACATACACGCCATTTTCTCTATAAAATTATCATTTATCTTTTTATTTCTATATTAAATTGTATTTCAAAATTTGCACCAAAATTTCAAACCACTTTAGAAATGGGAATTATATTTCAGAACGTGTTGACAAAATAATCATAAGATGGAAAGATGGAAATGCTGTAACAGAGTGATTTGCTGTAGGGGAGTAACCTCGTTCAAGACAACAATCTAAACATGAATATGTAACTACCAGAGATCAGCAGGCCTTAAGCCCCGTTAAAAGCTAAAAACATACTTAAAATTTTCCTGACTCAGGGCCAAATCAATTAAGTAGTATCACCAGATTTCCACAGTGACCCATACAGTCTACAAGCAAGCTTTTCTTCAAATTGTAACAAAAATCTGATAATCTATTAGGCATGCACGGGGCATACTTGCATACATGGGGTCTACAGGGGAAGATACACATCTATTGCAGTGCAAGACAGCAGAGACTGGTGGTCTTAAAATATTAACTGCCTTTGAAAGCTGTTATTATTTACCTGCCAAAGCTAGTATTAGTCTTAAATACATCAGAAAACATTACGTTGGAGATCACTTCAAATATAAATCTACATCAACACTTAGCAGTTGTGTTTTTTGGTGGGAAATGAAGAATCGTAATTGTTAGTGCAAAAGTGATGATTAATTATGCTTTTCTTTGAAGTGTGCATTTTCACTGGCATTAACTCTGAAATTTACAGTATATTCTCACACACGAGGTCCTTGATGGGGCACCCCATTATCCATTTCCTTTCTTCTTGGCAGAAGCAAGCAGTGTAAACGGAAACAAAAGTAACTTTCCAAAGAATAAGTGGAAATTGCTAAGACACTTCTGTTTTTCCATTTCTTTCATGCTCACTCTTTTTGTTTGTTGCTTTTTTATCTTTACTCAGACCACACAGAGCATTTTCTCTGCTACCTTTAATTAATGGAACACAGTTTAGAGGGAGAAAATGCCTGCATGGAAGGCTTTTCTTTCTAGTGAGGACTTTGCATTGCAACTAGCTGACAAGGGATGTTTTTTTCCAGAGGTAGCAGAAAATTAAAAACTTCAGTTCTAGTATATCTACTGAAAAGTTTTCTGCACATATGATAAGCAGAATTAGTTGCTGCATAGAAGCTTTGCATTAATAGCTTTGCATGGAAGATAAATTTATCTCTCCATAATGTTATTTTTCCTACTATGATGAGACTTAAATGATGTATCAGGATGTCATTGTGCTAATTCTATATAATCCTATAACTAAATCTAGTCTCCTGGCAATTGATTAAATAAAATAAATAAAATCTTCCTCTTCTAAAAGAACTGTTGGAAAGAAGTGGATACAAGAATCGGTTAACAATAGCAGAAATCTCCCCTATGTGGTAGAGCTTAATGATACACAATATAATCTCCATCCATTATAACAAAACACATCATGAATAATTGGGTTTATGTATTATTGCAGATAAATAAATCTGCCTTATTATTTAATTCTGACCTCTGCTTTTACAAGTAGTCTGATCAGCTTGCAAAACATGTGATATTGTTGAGTGAAGCAGATGGGCAGAATTACTTCATAGACCTAAAAACTTAGAGGTTAATATAACACTCAGTCAAATATTAATGCACAATTACCTTTACATGCCACTCAATATCAAAGCATCTGAGCACTTAATAATGCACACTGTGTATTTGCACCTCTGCTCTGATACAGGGATTGTCATTTACCCCTTTCACAAGTAAAATTAAAATAAACAGTATCTGGGCAAAATCTAACTGAGTTCAATTCCTGTAGTTCTGATCATCTTTCCCATCTACCATTATCATACATTTGAGAGGCATATGGTCATAAATTTTATCTGATGTATATACTACTGTTATATGTATATTATACAACTGATAAATGGACATTTATCTGAGAGGTCAGTTTCCTGAGATCTTTCATTGTCATTTTATAAGCAAATGGGAGTTGAAAAGAACCTGGAATAAATGTAAAGAAATCAGTTTGGAAGAAACATTCATTGTTAAATGAATCTGTCTGTACGGCTTTGTGTGGCAAAATTCTAGTAGGCAGAGGTCTGTAAGGGTGGCTGCTGTGGGCAGCTGACAGAAGCTTCCCCCATGAGTGATGGAGCCGCACAACAGACCCACTCCTGGCCCAGGCTGAGCCCATCAGCAGCAGTGGTAGCACCTCTGGGATGACATGTTTAGATGAGGGAGAAAAAATGCACAGCAGCAACTGCAATGGGAGAAAGGAGTGAGAATATGAGAGAAACAACTTTGCTGACACCAAAAGCAGAGAAGGCAGAAGGGGAAGATGACCTTCAGGTGCCAGAGCAGAGATTCTCCTATAGCCCAGGGTGAAGACCACGGTGAGGAAGCTGTCCCCTTGTCACCCTGTGTGACATCTGCACTGGAGCAGATTTTCTGGCAGGACCTGTAACCCCATGGGGAACCCATGCTGGGGCAGTCTATTTCTGAAGAGCTGCACCCTCTGGAAGTGACCCACACTGGAGGAGGAGGAAGAGTGAAGGGAGTGGAAGAAATGATATGTGATGAACTAGCCACAAACCTATTCCATATCCATCTCTGATGCTGGCAGGAGATAAAGGAGAGGAAATCAGGAGTGAAGTTGAGCCCATGAAAAAGGGAGGCGTGGGAGGAAGGCGTTTTAAGATTTAGTTTTTAATTCTCATTACCGTGCCCAGATTTGATTTTTAATAAGTTAAACTAATTTCCCTGAGTCAAGTGTTTTGCCTGGCATGGTAATTGGTGAGTGATCTCTCTCCACTTTTATCTCTACCCATGACCCTTCCTCATGTTTTTTCTCCCCTGTGCAGTTGAGGAAAAGAGTGATAGAGCAACTTTGCAGGGCACCTGGCATTCAATCAGGGTCAGTCCAAAAGAGTGTCTATGCCATATTTAAGAAATAAGTCACTTCCCTGTTTATCATCCACAGAACAGGCAGGTATTTAGAGGAAATTCAGTACGTAGTGTACTAGGAATGTTATTCGTTTAAATAATCCACTGTTTTGGTATGGGAAAAGAAAATGTTTTCTTTGAAAATCTGAACCATCGGCATCAAGAATGTTTGTTCTAAAGTAGTTCACTCCATTCGAACTTTTCTCCTTAAATGAATTTTTCTTCATATTTTTACTAATATTTAAATATTTGTTATACACTTGTAATTCTTGTCATGTTTTAAAACACAAAGGAGATCTTTAAAACCTTGTATGAGGAAGATTTTTGCAAATGTTTATCAATCTGCTCATTGAAGTAAAAAAAAAATTCAGGCAGCAATCTTAGCAATATTTTGTTTTACTAAATAATTTTCTTATAAAATTAATTAGAGAAGTGTATAAAATTTTAAGTAAAGGAGATAAGAGGACAAAAAGGAAAAAGAATGAGAGAAAGGAAAAAGAGGAAGAGAAGAGAGGAGAAAATAAGGAATTTTGAATTAGCACAGGATATTAGGGAATAATTTTTAATTTTCCAATGTCTTTCTGCAGAAATCTGGAATATAACCATAAAATATATGTACAGAACAGCTGTGGTAATTCAGGTTGTTTGTTAGTTTTGTTCTCTTTTCTTAGTACCCAGGTTTACGTTTGTGTATAAACAAAGTGAGTATCCTCCAGCAGTTCAGAAACACACCCACTGGGTTTTTTCTCTCTCTTTTGGGGAATCAGAAGTGTTTGTGGAATTTTACAGGCTGCTACTAAGAGGTGGGACTGTGGTGGTATGTAATCATTTTTCCATCTGTTCCATTGTGCTTTACCCATATTCCATGCAGATAAAGAAGAGATGTTACATCTGACAGACCTCCCTAGGCTGCACTATAACCAGCTACACAGAAGCTCATGTTACATCAAAGCAGCGAGGATGGCCCAGTCCCAGTCAGATGGCAGCAGAACTTCTAACCACAGCATTTGTTTGGTAGGTTAGAGAAATTTAAAAAGAGACCTGCAGACTAGATGTAAAAAAACCTTTTCAAGGATTCTCTAGAGAGGTGTAAATATTTTTCATAAAACGAAATGTGTTTATAATTGGTCTTGCCTGCTGTTCATCATTTGTTTATGCATTGCCCCCAGATTTCTTTCACTTATATATCATGTCTTCATCAACCTCCACTTCTATGAACTAAAGACCAGATTCTCTCAGTGCATTGGAAAATGAGATAATTCACTACCATGATTTACCCTGCTCCTTCTATAAAAGAAATTTTCCTTACGAAGAAAAAAAAATATAAAAGCCCTGACGGCAAACAGAAACTGGACCTTTATTTATGTAATGTTTTGTGTCTTGAATTTTTTTACTGCCTTAAAGCAGAGTGACAGCAAGAAAAACAGTGATATGTAATACAGTTTATTACTGAAAGCAATGCTGAAGATGACAGAAGAAAAACATTAGAAAATAATCCCTTTCACATTCTGCTACTGAAATAATGAGTTTAGAGCATCATTTCTGTATGCTTTCCAATATATCTCAAAACTGGATCACTGAACAGAAATCAGTCTTTATTTCTGTTTTTACTGCTCATCCCATTATCTGTAAGTACCAGAGTAATGTTCAGAAACGTTGTGAGTTATAAACTTGGGAATGAGACTGCAAGTACCTAGGCATATCTCCTGAGCTACAGAAGAGTCATTAGAGAGTAACTCAAAAGCTTCTAACATGGGCCTACATTGGATTCACACCGACAACATAGAGGAATAAAAATTCCATATGCCCTTACCAGTCCCTTGAGCAATCAAATCCCTCATATTTTACACCTGGACTTCTTAATGAATTGTTGCAATAACAGCAGGTTTGGGGAAATTGTGTTCTAATTAATATAATGTTGCACAATTTTAAACAGCTGTGTATAAAATGAACAAAACCAAAATTGTGTTTTAATTTGTTCCTACAAAGGAATCAAACAAATAACATTTTCTAATTAGTTTTTTACTCCTTCCTCCCCAGCTGAATGTCTAAGAACTGAAGCACTGATACTCTGAGTTTTACTGTTTCTTGAAACAGAAACTTTCAAAGGGAGGCAAGGTAAAACGATCTATAGCTAATACAGTGGGAATGTAAATTCCAACACTATATTCAAAGTTTGGCAATGCATTCAAATAAGCTTAAATAAGAGGAGGAATAATGAAACTCTCTTTGCTATTGCAGTTAAGTTAGTCCACCCTCTATTATGAGCTAGAAGTATTGGATAACAAAATAGAAATTAGAAACCTTAACAAAGTTGTTTGGTACCACAACTGAAATAGCTGAAACGTTGCTAAAAATGAAGAATCCTGAGAGAAGACTGAAGGAGACTCTTTAACAGTCCCCAAGAATTCTCATGGTTTTGTAACTTTGTCACATTAACTTCTTTATCCTCATATGCAGGATACACAGAAAAGAGTTCATACAAAGAGCTGCTTTTCTGAAACTGTGTCATTCCAGCACCTAAGATCATGTTCTCATTCAAATGAAATGTATTTTCATCTCCTAAAATCTGTATAAAATATATATATTTATTATGCTTTCCAGATAAAAATACCTAATCACTGAAAAACCAGTAATAAATGAACAGAACTATGATGCTCTTATTTAAATTATTGTAATCTTATTTCTTATAGCTAGTGGAGAACAAAAAACAGATGTGTATAACTGGCCAAGGGCAGAGTAAACAGATGCTCTTTTTTTCTATACATTTAACTTTCAATTTCATTAAAAATAGCATAACCAAAACAACCTCCAACAAAACAAAAAAACCCAAAAACCAAAACCAAAATCCTGTAGGTACTTAAGGCAGTATCAATGAAGTTCAGAATATGGGGAATAGAGCACCAGGTCTGCCCCTGTGCGATCATGATTCAACTTACAGTAAACCTGATATCCTTGTAAATGAACTAATCTTAAGGTCTCTGAGTTCATACCACATGTGAATTGCAACATTTGATACAACTTTTACTTTGCCGTGGAAATACCTAACAAATGAGCTAGGGTTTAATGAGGTTATTGCCCCTCACAAGGAGGAAAGCAAGGAAATCCAAGACCTAATTTTTGTCTCTCACACATGCATAAATTAGGGGTAATATCACTTAAGTCATGTTACAACTAGGTACCTCTGGTAGCTTCTAAGATAATATATTAATTTCCCTATATATTTTCCCTTATGGTTTCAGGAAGATGTGTGGTGTTAGGCACACACTATATTTGGATGAGATATGAAACAAATCCCAACTGCTTGCATTTTTTCAAGATTTCATAGCATTTTTCAGAGGAGCCGAATGTGTTAATAACAGTGTTATGGCCAAATTAACTGCACATATAGTTGTAATCTCTCAATCTGATATTTCCTCTGGAACTCTACCTAGCTGTCATTGGCTGTGCCCTGTGCATTTGGGCACTACTGAGAGCTGAAGGCAACAGCAGAACAGAGTGTTTGTGGTAGATTCAATGACATTGCTCTCTGTTTACTTTGGAAAGCACCTTGTGACACCTCATAAATATTTGGTTAAGGTACACAGAGATTTGAACCACCCTCTACAAAGACCACTGCCAGTGGTCAAGGTAGGCATGCCTTTGCTGCAGATGTTTTTTAACAAGATAGCCCAGACACTTTAGCCTGTTTGTGAAAGTTGTCTTACCTTCCAGGCAGAAGAGTTCCTGAATCTATATTAAGCTTTTCTTACTCAGAGGCCATTGGCCAAAAAAATTAATTGTTATGTTCTCTCTTACACATGTGAAGGACTCCCATGTTCTCTCTTGCAGATCTTATCCCTTGTTATACAAAACCTGCTCACATTGATCCAATGTTTGACTAAGAGTAACCTATGAAGTGTTCGTATATGCATAACAAGTAGGATGCACTACAGTCTAGTATTAATCACTGATGCAAGGTCTGTAGCCAAGAGTATTTGCATGGCCAATAACCAGGCACTTTTGTGATCACCCTGAGACACATAGCTTAAGAGACACTCTAATATGTATCAAAATCCTTCTTGTGCCTTTTGAATAAGATTATCTATTGGCATCTACAGTATTCCACATCAGTTAGACTTTTCTCTGCATGATCTTCATACTAGTCATATATATATTTCAGACTTACATATTAATTAAATAAAAAATAAACAATGCTACCTGGGCTACTTGTTGGGTTTTTTAAACATTTTGTTTATTAGAAAAATTATCAAGAATCATTTTGTTTTGAAGGATTTCCAATTCTTCATGAGCTTTTCAAGTGCTTAAAATTATAGTGATTGATGCTAACAGATGTTATTCCATATGATCACTAATATTATCTGATTATTAACTTCTAAACAATGTAACAATATGTTACTTGAAATATTCATTTGCAGATGCTACAGAAGGCCATTAAATTCCTGACTATTCAAAAGACTATATGAGTACTGATATTAAATAGAAACACCTGCTGCATAAATACTTTAAAGCAGTCACTCCCAATTTATGTTTCATGTAAGGGAGGATTCTTTTATAATGAAGTTCAAGATGGTTGAACATCAACACTAGGCTGGAGAACTGTAGTCTAATTTTAAAATGAAGATGATGATTGACTTGCTGACTGTCTTATAAACAATTTGTTGACACAGATTTACTTATAAACAGAACAATGTGTAAACTGCCTTAATCTTACAAAGCAAAAAAATTCTATTTGGGAAATAAAATTTTATTGAAAAATGTCATTTAAAAAATCAATTTTTAAATGTGATTGCTTTTTAGATAATCATAATTTTGAAACTTGAATATTTTATTTGAATTGCTTTCTTTTCCTTGCTTGTAGTTGTGCTCAAATATTTTCTGTGTTCAGAAATTTGAAAGCCATTTATCCCTAAAACAAATAGATTAGTATGACCTTTCTTACCATTAGATCTTTATTTTTCAACAAGAAAATAGTATAAATATACTTTATAATTTAGAAAATACCCCATAACCTCATCTAGTTAGTGTTTACATTGTGAACCAAATGAGATGTGGTTGGAAATAAATCCTGATCAAAACAGTAGCATCCAGCCTGAACTTTACCAAAACTAAGATGTAGACACACATTTCTTTTCTAAATTCACCTTCAGATGTCTTTGACTTCTTTATCATATTTCCTTTCCCCGTTATCTTGCTGAGAATATAAAAAAATCAGTCCTGAACTAGTTTCTTACTATTGTTTCAGTTGGGTTACAGAGGTAAACCATAGTATCTGACATGTGCTCTTTTCCATGGGAAAACCAGTGCCTGCTTCTCTATTTCTCATTTACGTAGTACCTTGATGCTCATATTAGATCAAACACAAGAGAGCACTTGTTACAAACGAGTGTTTGAGATTGCTTAAAAAACCATCAGCAAGGGTTTCAGCAAAAGCCTGATTTAATATTAAGTTCAATGGCAAGATTCACTCTACTACCTACAGGACAGTTAAGGCACATCAAGGAAAAACAAGCAACAACAAAACCAAACAAAATCTAAACAATCAAAACAGAAATTAACCAAGAACTGTCTAGAGGGGGTGTATGTGTGTGGTTGTGTGTTTAGGTGCCTGTGACAAAGGATAGTGAGAGCAAGGATAAAAAGGAGTAAGGCCTAAAAGTTTAACAGCACTCAACAATACTTTAGCATAACTTATATCTTAAACCTAACTATTTAACAAATGAACAACTCTTAATGCATATCTAACTTAATTTATACCTTCAACTTACTTTATAACTTAACTATTTATCAGAGGAATAACACTTAACAGCATTTAACCTAACGTAACTTCAAGGTTATACTTGGCAACTTGGCAAAAGAACAGCACTTAGCAACACTTAGCTTTTAACTTATGTTGAACTTAACCTCTTAGCAAAAGAACAACACTTAGCAGCATTTAAGAAGTCATAAGTCACAAGCTTACTTACAGGCCTAACTTACTTTAATATCCGAGACACTTAAACATTTAAGAAGGCAGCATTTCTCCTAGATTTGCTGTAGCATATGCACACGTTTGTGCACCCATACAGAAGGAGACAGCGCAAGAAGGGTGCAGGATGCACCACTACTGCATTAACTTGTGGGGTTTATTTGGGTTTTTTGGTTTGATTTGTTTTTTGGGTTTTTCTGTTTTGTTTTGTTTTGTTTTGTTTTTAACAATATTGCAATAATGATATAATTTTAAAATATGACTACTGTAACAGATTGCTCATTAATGACCATTTTACAAAGTCAGCTTCAGAAATGATTTTCAGTTATCATCCCTCAAACTGAATAGTTAGAGATAGACTTCCTACAAAGGAGAGAACATCAAACAAGGCTTTTGGAATTGTATACTATTAACAGTCTTTAAGGATTGGGATTCTGCTGCTGAATAAAATAAACCTCTGAATAATTTTGCATATATTCATCAGACATCAAGAAAATCACAAGCTGGAAATTGTCGGGATTGTGTCATTATGTAAGAATGTTCAATGATTTTACTTTTCTGATGTCCCTTTCTGATGTCCCTTTTTCATTGAAATGAGTATGTTCTCTTAGACTAATGCATAACACTAAAGGGCCATTTCACTGATACGTGGCCCTCACAGACATAAATATATAATTTGGCTAGTCTAGATTTTAATAGCTATGTTTCATCACAAATTAAAAAGAAAAAAAAGAACAAAAAGAGGTGAAAATGAAAGTTTTAACATTTGGCAAAGTATTATTCGAAACAGCTTTCTTAACATTCTGCTGCTTGCCCTACCATTAAGTACAATATGTTCTTATGTATTTTATAACATCAAAGTACAACATGTTGCATAAACATTTAAGCAAATTATGTTATCAAAACATTAAATGCCTCAATAAATCTCAGTGTACATTGGCTAAATGAACTACATTTACAGAGCTCAGCAGTAATTCACTGTCATATCCAGGAATGGAAGGGAAACCAACATTAAATGTTGGTTTGTCTAGTAGTATCATTTTGTTGATTCCCTTTGAAAAAAATATTAAATATATTTATTGCATGACTGGTGGAAGACAGTATGGTTAAGTGACACTGAACAATATCTTTTCTATTCAGCTACTTTTGCCATGTCTGAAAGAAAAAATATATTTCTTCGCATCAGTGAACTGTTCAATACTGTAAACAGCACCAGTGACCCATTAACTCCAAGCCCTGGGAACTGTTATAAGGGAAGATTGTAAGAATGTTGTATTCCTTTCCGTATATATTAAAAAAAAAAAAAACAAAGAAAAAAACAACACGGAAATTTGTTTA
>WEKY01038529.1:0-58120 GCA_013390045.1 Picathartes gymnocephalus
TCCTTCAAACCAGGACAGGAGGACAAGGAAAAGTGAGTCTTGCAAGAATGAACCAAAGCAGAAATGGGTCTGGATGGGTTTATGAACATGAAGATTTACTTAATTCACCTTCTGACTTGGGAAATGGCTTTAAAGAATAAATATGTAGAGCATGTGAGCATGTGTCTGTGTGGAAGAAGGCGAGGGGTCAAGAGAGAAGCCTGAAGTACTTTGTTCCATTTGGATATTTACTGCTTCAAAATGCTGGAAAGGAATGATATTTTTCATACTTGATTTTTTTCTGAAGTACAAAGCAAATCCTCTCTGTATTAAACAGTGAAGAGCATTCTTGAGAGTAAGGACCCTTAAAGACTCTTGTGTTTTGTTTTGTTTTTTTCCTTCTGGGCAATGAATGACTAGTCCCTTGATACCACTAACTGTTTATGTAGAAAAGCTAATTTCACTTCTGCCAATAAAGTTCTCTTGCCAGTCTGAGTTTCTCATTAAAATTAATATTCTTATTGTATGTCCCTGTCCTTTCCCTTGCTGAGAAATAAGCTAATAATCTTTCATTCAGGGCCAAATTCCCACTTCTTCCTCATCCCAAAGCAGAGCAGGGGGAGAAGGTAATTGCACATGGAAAGGCACATTGGCAGGAACACAGTTCTTCGGAGAAGTGGCTCATTTCATGGTTAGGAGAAGTATTTCAGTGGCTGTAGGAGACCTTAGTTCACTTCTCTACTGAAAAAGCTTCAAGCTTGTATCTCATGGGGAGTACCATAACTAACAGGCCAGGGACTGCAGGGGATTGATCCCAATTTGTCGCCAGTGAAGCAGCTCAATTTTGTAAGAGAGAATTAAGTAGCCAGAGAGAGCAAGTATGGAGGCAAGGCAGGGGGATTAGGACACTAACTTGGGATGTTTCAGATCCTGCTCTACTTAATATAAAAACTTCATGGAGTCTTTAGATGAGAAGAGGTGTTATTTCCCCCACTCACTCTGCCTGGTATGATGCTGGAGCTGTTAAGGGAATACTCGCTGGAGCATTCATCAGCAGTGGAGAGGACAAGCTGTTTGGAGGAGCCTGTTGGCACGTTTTGTGAAATAGGTGGGACTGTTTCAGCGTCCCAACTGTGTGATGATCATCCGTGCATGGGGACACGTCAAGCAGAAAGGGGAAAGCTGGGAACCAGATAGATTTTGGTTTAGCAGGCTTGAAGGAGAGATTAGAACACTCTATGACCCTAGCCTAGGAGGACTGTGTGTCCAAGCAACCATGCACACCTGAGGCTTAAGCCTACCTGCATAGGTAAACCTGAAATCCTCCTTCAGCCACTGTGGGAGATCGTTCTGCCCTTACACACACAAATAACATTACCACAGTGCTGTCCTCATGCCTGAGGGAAAATTCCCCTTTCCTAAGCAGACTAGTTCACACTGGGGTTTTCTCTCTGTACGGTTCAAGCTAAAAGGCCTGCTCAGGGACAATAGGATGGATAGAAGCATGGCTAGAACAAATCATCCCATCAGGTGGAACTATAATAAATATGAGCTTTTGCTTCCTTTCCCCTTTTACATCTTTCTGCTGCCTTTTGGGCTGGATTTTTGAGAAGGAGGGGAACAAAAGGGTGGTTTAGTGGGTTTAGTGGGTATCTTAGAAGTATCCTTGGAAGTAAGACCTAGTCTTTCAAAAATTGTCTAGAAAAGCAATTCCTCACAACACTGAGAACATCACTAATACTAAATGTTCCTTTAATTCTAATTTTGAGACACTTGCCAATCTTGTAAATTAAAGATTTATTGCCTGAGAGTACTCAGTTCACAACCTAACACACATTTAGCTGCTTTGTTCCATTCTCTTTGGAGTCATTCCAGAGGCTAAGCCCGTGTATTAGAAACATCACCAATGCAAAGATTGAATGATCGATCAAAGCAATGCAGATTATGAATTCTTCTATGCAGTCTTCCATAAAAGGGACCTAGAGAAGCAGCTATTTTTTTTTCTGTTTATTTTTGGCAGACAGATTTATGTCAGAGATTCCCTGAGACTGTTTTGTAACAACATGTGTCCTTTATTTAAGAAGGTAAATTTTACTAGGGTAAATACTTTTCAAGTGAATGAGAAAATGACATAACTAAGACAAGGCGCAGGAATGAAATGTTCTGCACAATTCGTCAGGATAGATCAAAGATAGCAAAGGGAGAAGGTATTTCTAACTTCAGAAACTCCAGAATAAATAGACTGTTACTGATGCAAACTCCCTCAAGAAAACAAATAGGATGCACTTTTGCTCTGTTTTGAAATTAATTCTAAGTCCAAGGAATGGAATACATAATGTGTGTAATAATTTCAATGTGAATCCCAGGGATATTAAGCATTAAATCTGGGCTGAGATCTCGCATTATAAAAATTACTGAGAGCATGTCATTAACATACATCATTCAGCTACTTACTGTATTTGAAGAGCCCAGGTTTATACAAACACATCAGAGTAATACTTTGCATTCTAGGGCGTGACCAAATAATCAAATTACAAGGAATGAAGCGGTTAGGGCTTGAGATAGCATGGTAAACACTACAACTCAAAGGATCCTCTGTTGTGGATCAAACATTGCTCTCCACAGACTATCTGCAAAATAAAGGAATAAATAGGTGAGACTTCAGGGATGTCTTTTTCAGACTCTGTAGATATCATCCAAGACTTTTACACAAAGATCAAACCCAGCAGTCCATCAGGAAAGAAAACAAGCCACATCAGGTGCTGCTCCACTTGTTCAATTTCCCTCTCAGCCACTCAGTTTGAACTGTGGCTGATTATTGATCATAATGTTTTCCTCCTCACAAGCTTGTCTCTCCTTATCAGTAAAGAATATCCACCCTGTGGTCCTACATCACTTTTTATGTTTCTGGGAGTTTTTCCTACTCAAATGTGTGTTATTGTCTACATACTGAAAACAGGAATAAAAAAGAAAGTGTGTTTAATTCTGTATTAATCTTCTGATAACCAAACTATTCATTAACTCATGGAAGAATTTTGTAAGGAATGTGGCAGAAGATTCTTTTGAGCCTGAATCTTTGTATATAAGTTCTCTCCTAAAAAACGTGGATCTGTTACTGATTCTCTTTACTGTATTGCATCTCATCATCAAGGTGGGAAGCTTTGTGACTCCTTTAGATGTGAGCAGGTAGCCAAATTTCTATATAATTCCAGGTAGGAGGGGAAATTGGTGATGGAGACCATGTATTTGATAAAATTCTGTTTGTTCACATACATGTAATATATTTAAATAAACGTACCAAATCCTGATTTCTTGACATGAGAAGGATCCAGAGACAGGCAGTTTCCTTGCTTGAAGCTTCTTTGCAACTCCCAGTGAAAAATAAAAGTATCCTTTCTGCTGCTCTTGGATTGATTTGTGTCTTGTCTACTTGGTTTTCACACCGTCCCCATGTTTCTCAAAAAAACCATCAAGAAAAGCCTCTTTTCTGTGTCACTTTTTTTTCTATTGTAGGTGAAAACACATGTTTCTCTACCTCTTAAAGTTATCTTGATGGCTGATAGCTAGACACAGTGGTCTGAAAGAGATAACCTGACCTACATCCTTTCCCTCAACTCAGATCACTGAAATGGTACCACCTAATTTTAGTCGAAGTCATGATAAAGTTTTCCCACAGTTTAACAAAACAAAATTACAGAAAGGTTAAGCTTTCCCACATTTATAAATTTGTTTCAGCTAGCCTGCATCTTCAAAAGGAACTTCCAAAGAATGTATTTGGAATACACCATTCCTATTGTTACTAGGTATGATAAACTCTATCTCACATATTAGTTCATCTATTACCTCAGTTATTCACATTTCTTGTTCAAATTACAGAGGTCCCAGTTTCAGAATGTGTTTTTCCAGTTTTGGATGCTTTCACATTCCCCAGATATTCTCTCCATTTGAAATCAATTAGGAGATTCTGTTTTGAATCTCCCAAATCCCTAGTCTTTTTGGCTTGTCTGGTCTAATAAATGTAAGGTTTGATGCAATGTCTACAATTCCTTCACATTTCATCAATTCTACTACACTTTCAAACCCCAAAATTCTCATTATTGTTGTTAGCCATCCAGCCTGAAATGAAAATGGTGTGTTGCTCCTTTTACACAAGCATGAGTTTTGCCTGTTCGGTTTGATGTCCATCCATTCCCTGAGCTGAAAGAGAAGTTCTTGATGAAGCAATGGTGGTCTGGCCAGGTGTTGTGGTCCAGGAATGGAATTCCCCGATTTTGTGTTCCCACTGACACATTCCAAACTCTGTGCCGTTCGCTCACTCTGACCTTCCCTGTCCCTCCCCTGCATTGGGCTGGAGAGGACAACTGGAAGTACAAATGGTAAAAATGATAGGATGAGATAAGAACAATTTACTGGAAACATTGATGAGATAAGGAAATGAATAGTAATAGCAACGATATTACAGCAGGGTGTACAAAAGGCAACAATTCACATGTGATTGCTCACCATTGTACTACGAGGAAAACCCTGACAATACCCGACCACAACCACGCCACCACCTCCCTTCTCCTGCCCCTGGCAATGATGTGAGGTGGCATAGAACAACTTCCTGGCCATATTTCATTTCACAGGCCCAATTTTCAAATGAACTTCATATTATTCTCAGTTTCATTTTACTGGGCCAAATTTTTCATTTTATTATTTTTCAATAACATCATGAGGCACATTTGTATTCTCTTTCCCTGTTACAGAACTTCACTTAGAAAATTTGTAGTGACTGTCTTTCATCTCTGCCACCAGAAACTGTTTCTTCCTCTGGTCTATGAGTGCAAGTGGAGAATCACAAATTCCATCGCAAACTTCAGAAATCCCTTGGAGTGCCTTTGCTGCCGTTACCTGACCTTAGTGTAAAAGCCTAAGTCCAGTAGAGCATCTTTGAATTGATCGCTCTCCACTTTATTCTTGAAAGCCCTCACTGTCATCTGCACATGCCAGGAACTCAAGCTTCTGCAGATTTTCTTGCAGTTCCTGTAGGATTTTCTCGTTCCTTTTTCTTTTTCTTCTGACTTCTAGTTGGACCTGGATCAGCTCAGATCTATGGACGGCTTTAATCAAGAAGCAAAGGTTTGTCTGAAGCCTGTTTTTGAGAAATCAGAGCTGTGCCACTCTCTGGGCATGGTTATTCAGGCTTGCTACTAGAACTCCATTTTCCTCTCCATATTCATCAGCTTTCATTCTGTCCATAATGTTATACTTAGTAAAGTAAGTCTGAAGCAGAGCTTTCCCTAAAAGATATTAGGTATTTTCATTATTTGACCTCAGAAAGTCCAGCCTCTCAGATGGCACCCTTTGACTTTGAAGTGCAGTAAATTTTTTTGCCTAAGCTCTCTGAGTGGCCCAGCTGAATGTCCAGATGGCTGGCTACCATGATGGGTCTGAGACTAGACATTTCTTCCTGGAGCTGATCTTTAGCCAGTGAGTCCTTGCTCCTCTTCATGCCTGCTAGTGGGTTCCCAGCTGGTGACTCCCTGCCTAGAAGCACCTATGGCCATGTTGTTGCCTTTTACCTTTTTGTCCTTACCAATTCAGACTGGAAGTTTTATAGTTGGCCTTCTCAATTTGTTAGGACATTTCAACAGAAAGTTCACCTTTGCCTGCAAATCACTCCAGCCATTTCTGGGAAACCTCCAGATACTGCTGTAATTCCTTTTGTAAAGTTTCCAACTCTTGTTTTAGCGCCTTCTGGTCTTGCTTTAATTCTTTTTGGCTAGTTTTGTTTTCTGAGAGCAGATTTGTTATTGGTTCAAGAACACGAGCTCATAATTTCTCTATTTGAATGGTGTCCCAGTGTTGACACCACGCTTCTATCTTGTGACCTGGCCAGGTTATTCCAATTAGAATGAGAAACTGATGAGAGAGATACTTCAGATACAATTCTGATAATTTATAAGAATGTACAAAGTTCTGTTTTTTAGGGGAAGTGTTAATCATGCACAGATTTCTTGCCCACAGCCCTTTCTGCTACAAACCTGTCCAAAAAAAAGAAAAAAAAAATCCCACTCTAATCCTTCCCTTGAGGCCTGTGGGAAGGTCGCAGATCTGCACACCAAAGGCAGAAGATCTGTTCAGATGGCTGCATCTTCTCTCTCCTTGCACACCATCTCTTCTGCATAGTTCCTTCTCAGCAAATCCTCTCTGTCTCTAACACTCCTAAGTTTTATATGTCCTATATTCAATTGGAGACCTGCACTAACCTCCTTTTATAGATACCTTAAATGAAGGACAACATTGAAATGAAGGCTTAGTACTTATCACTACAGAGCGACAGAGTAGTATAGTAGCATAGACAGTGTTTCATTAGGCAAAATATCTGACAACTGTTGAAAGAATCGAGGAGTCAAGATTGTTGGCCAAAAGGGCTTATGAGTTAACAGATCAAAACAAATTACAATCAATGCTGAGAAGAAAAAGTGCTTGGGAACACAAGTGGTAAGAATCTCAGGATAGTAGTCCCACGGGTTTTAAGGCAAGACCTGGAAGATGGAGATGGGAAAAGCTAGCTCAAATGGCATGAAAGAAGGCAGAGAGCAGAGTAGGGGGTCACAGGGAGCACTGTGAGCAGCAGAGTCAGAGAAATAAAGGATCAATGAGGGAAATAGGATGAAAGGAGTGCAAAGATGAGATTGTGAATGTTTCCCTAACAAACAATGAAGACGGACGAAGTTGATACAACACTTTTTTCTGATTCCTAAATACAGTTAAGGATTAATGCCTATTCTGTACTGGGACAACTTCTGATAAAGAGCACTGCTTATTATAAGTGTTGTTAACTTCCTCACCCTTGGCACAGGACAATCAAAAGGGCAGTAGGGGTAAGGCACACAGAGGACTTTAGAGGACTGTGGTGAGAAGTGAATTCTTAGAGCAGAATTCCCTACAGGAAATGATCACTGTCCCAGACATTGACGTAATTCCAGTTTGAATGCATCTGCTGGCCCCAGCTATAGGAGTTTGCTACAAGGACAACGTTTTAATTTAACAGATCTACAATGATGCAGAGGGTTTTATTTTGTTTTTTTTTCAAAATACACATCTTGACTTCCAGCTAAGAAAAGACTAAAAAACTGAAAGATTCTTCAGGGTGAAGATCAGGTAGTTTATATGATTAAATATAAGTGAGAAAAAAGTGGCATGTGGAGCAGAAGTTGGACTCACTGCAAAAAGAAGGAAAGGTGAGGAAAATAGAAAAGGTCATTTGGATTAATGAAATCCAAGGTCAGAAGAAACAGTTGTGATATACTCTGGTGATCATCCTCTTGACCAAAACCACAGGATTGCACACACAGATCCCTGGACAGCATGTTTCTGATGCTGTGCCAAGTATCTGGAAAAATGACTCCCCCTCTTAACCCTTCTGATGCATTCATGTCACTGCCAGGGACACATGCAGCCCAAACAGCCCCAGTGAGACATCAGACATGCATCCCTGACACCCAAGCTGATCTTTCTTCTAATGTCTCACCTCTTTTCCTGTCCTGTGGACTGCACAGTCCTCTCCACTTCCCACAAGTCTCAGACATAGCTTGTTCCTTGCCCTCATCACACTGTGGCTCTTTATAAGTACTGGCATTTCCTTGAAGCCTCACACAAGCCCCTTCTTTTCCTTGCCTGCTCCAGTTTCTGAATCCCTTCCCAAGGGCAGAATTTGTAGCACATGACTGTGGATCAGCCAGTAATTCCAGTGCCTGTGACTTGTGCTTCTTCCAGATGTACCTACTTTGTCACCAGTAGACCATTTCCATGTTTTTTTTATGACTAACCAGGTCCAGCCACTAGCTAAGTGTCTGGATAGAACTCTGACCATGTCCTTGTGGAGTTTCTCACATCACTATGAGATTAACATACTATTTTAGTTTTCTTTTGTCTGCTGAAGTCTTTAGTTTCAAAGGAGGCTGGATTGCTGTTCAACAGGCAGTGAAAACCATCTTCCTTTCCTGTTGCAGGGGCCTTACCACTCCCCACTGAGAACAACTTCCCAAGATTTCTGTCATCTTCCATTGTGGATATAAGGGAAAGCACTGTCCACACCCAAGAATGTTGCAGTTTTGACTAGACACAAACACTGATGGATGAGGGCTGATGCAGAAAGGTCTTGGGGGACCATCAGTAAAAGGGTGGAAAAGACGTGATATAAGAAAGGATATTAAAAAGGAATAAGAAGCAAGACAGTTTTTTTGGTAATACAAGTTGATTGGGTAGAAAGGGTACAGGTATGTCCAAGAATAAAGAGATGACATCTATGAACTTTATACACCATAAGAAAAGCAGGTGAATGGTCTGAAAGGTTTAGTGATGTGGGCAACAAAGTGGTTGCAGGATTGGCTGCCTCTTTGGAAGTGAATTAGCAGTGAGGAAGAAAACAGAGGTAAGGTCCATAATGCTGCATGAAAGGATGAAAAGGAAAAAAAGGGAAACTAGAAAAAACAGCAATGCATGTGCATGCTGAGGGGATTTAGTAAATTTATTTTGTTAGATAGTTTATTAGCAGGGTATCAGAAAATGATGCAGACATAAAGTTACTCACACAAGAGCATTTACAATATAAATGCAATTTTCAGCCTTGGGCTTCATTATCTAGTGGGCAATAGCTCAAGTATTCCGAGGATTTTAATTCTGTCTAGCATGTACAAGTAAACGACAATTTGCAGTGTTTGGTGCAATGGAATGTATACTATTCAGATGCCTGTTTACATTTAAGTTTTGTTGGCAGCCATAGCATAAACAAGGTGCCCTACCTGTTATCTCTTCATAGAGGATTCTTGTTGTGTTCAACCTGAGTGTTGCAAAAAATATAAAGTCATTACAGCTTCTGGATATTTTTCTACACTTTGGGGTTTTCATCAAGATTCAGAACCATTTTCAGAGAGTGCATGCCCTAAGACCCTCTCTGTCACTTACAGAATGCTGCAAATTGACTCTATCACTTTACCCGCTGCTGTAAATTGGCTCTGAGCACACATAATGTGTCAGGTTTGCCTACTCACTTTCAGTTTTCACCCGTCTCTACTGGGCATATCTAGGAGTAATGGGATGAAATTGAGCAAAGGAAAATTTAGACTGAATATCAGGAAAATTTTCCTAACAGTGAGATCTATTAGAATGTGGAATAGTCCCCCAGGAAAAGTGATGGAAACCCCATTGCTAGAATCATTAAAAATAGACTGGAAAAAAATCACAGTAAAAATACAGTAGAAAATAATCTGCATTGTCAGGGGATGGACAAGATGATTCCCTAGGTTCTCTCAGGCTCTAATTTCCAGGATTTTAGGAGCTGAGCTCTATCAGTATTAAATTCCCTGAATGCCCAAGATCATCTAATTGAAACAATAGAAAGTTTGCTCATAGGCATGCCAGGGAGAGTGCTCAGTAACGATCAGGCTGCATTACTGCTGAGAGTGTATCACTTGATCTGCACTGTACAAAGAAACAAGGAAGGAGACAATTTTTATTACAATTTACCCTTTGCTAAAGCTGTTCTTGTAAGTCAAATATGCTGCCTTGAATCAGCCTAGCTGATGTTACAGAAAGTGATCCTAGAAGCAGGTAATAATGAGTCCAGATCACACTTTGTCATGGTGGAGTTTTGTATCAAAAGCTAACCAACCACACGTGTTCAGAATCAAAATTTCCCTCTGCAACACACATACCTTCTACCATAGCTCTGTGCTCCTTTCATAGCACACACATGCCATGCACTGCCATTTCATTTGTCTGTGGAAGACTTGCCTGTATATTGAGGGATAACAGATTACCTCCAAAGGGAAAAGAAACTGATTCTGAGTTTCTCCTTTCTGAAGTGAGCTCACTGATAAGATTTCCCCATTCTCATTGCTCATAATATTTCACAATCAATGCTGAAATCTCAACTAATGAAAAAATTAAAAACAAATTGCGAAAGCAATACCAGGTAGTGCAGCCATACCTGAAGTCAGCGCTACTTTCTTACATCCAGCAATAGCAGTCACATCCCTCCTTGCCGTGAATAGGACACACGGGAGGGAAAAATGACTTGCCAAGCTAGCCACACAGGAGAACAGGCTATCCTACAGCTGGATGAAGAAGCCACAAATTCATAAAATCCTTTTATTTTTTTGGGTGGATTGCTACAATGATTTTCTTCTCACTTCTTGCAACACTCTCACATCCCTGATGACATGCCTGTTAGAGTGGGTGCTTTTCTGGCACCAAACATGAAGACCCAGAAGGTGAGTAAGGTGGAGCACCAGTCATGTTCTTTTAGCACAGGATTCTCCTCTGTTGCTGTGCACGTCCTGGAAAACCATGCTGGAAAGACCCTTTGCCTTATCACACAGCACGGCCACTGCTGGGAAGTTACGTACTGTAATAGATTTGTAACTTTTATTTTCAGGGCTGGCCAAGGGAAGTTCATTGGGGAAACTGAAAATAACTAAAGCAACTGCCTTAGCTCATGGCAACCGATTCCCAGAGTTCCCTTCTCAGCTTTTAAAGAGAGCAAAACTTTATGGCTCAGACTTCCAGCCCTGCTCCGGATGCTATGTCTCTGCCGATGTGGGGGGAGGGGAAAGGGCTGCAGCCATCTAGAAGGTTTCAAGGGCTGCTTGTGGCCAGGACACCTTTGCTCAGCTGCATGCCTTGGTTTGGCAGCAATCTTGGAGAGAGGGGCACTTGGGATGCCTTGGGGGAGAAGCCAGGTAGCAGCTCCCCATCCCCTTGCGTGGCTGTGACGTGTTGCAGACTCAGCACTGCAGAGACAGGAGCCCAGCAGGCTTGGACAGCCCCACAGCCAGCCTCAGACCCTGCACTGCACAGTTCAGGCTCTCCTCAGCTCCCACAGATCACCCCTGGCCATTTCCCACCTCCTCACCCAGCTCCATTCCCTAAATTGAGGCAGCCATTTCTCCATGTCACCTTCCAAAGTCTGCAGGTCACAGTTCTCAGCAGCAAAGCCCCAGGGTCCCTCTCCTCCTCTGGGGGCTGCTTGTCACACAATGTGCTCGTGTGCACATCGTGCAACATGTGAATGTGCCCTCTGCTTGAACAGGAACAGCAATAATCTCCTCCTCCTCCCCTTCTGAGGACTGGGAGGGTCTGATGAGAGCCTTCAGGTACCAGGAGATAATAGGACTGCCTTGTAATTTCTGACTGCCTATCCCTAGCTGATTCAGGTCATTAGAGCTATTTTGCAACATTCTCTTAATAACCTTGCAGACGCTCTCCCCCAACACTAAAATCATACACAGAAGGCCAAGGTTTAGGGAGATGAAGACAATGCTGATAATGAGTCCCTGATTGATTAAAAGTAAATACATTTTTATTCAGAGAAAAGGGCATTTGTTACCACAAACATTTCACCTTCAGCACAAATAGTTGTGCTTACATTTACTAAGGGATTATAGCAGCACTACAACTAATTACTTCCCAGCAGCTATTGGCCTCAGGTTAGATGTAAGCCACTTCTGGCAATCTGTGGTGTGGGTTCATGTAAAAGGGGGCCCGTATTTTCATCGTCTTGGTAGAAAACAGCGCAACAGTGAGGCGTGAGTGAATATACTATGCATAATGCAATACGAAATAAGAGCTTATTACAAGGAGAGAACTCAAGGAGATCAAACAACATTAGTCCATCCCATCATTTTATGTTATGAAGGAGATTAATTATTCTGTTTGCATTTTGTAGATGGCCTCAAGTTGTACGATTATCACATAGGAAGGTGCACATTACTTGCTGGAGCCAGATTTCAGATTCAGGCTCCTTGATACCTTCACTTTCATGAAATCAGTTGTATATTCCTAATGTGACCCATGTAAATTATAGTGTGTTTTTGATCAGTAAAATATTATTTGTCCCTAAGCTATTTACCAGACTTTTGGTGTGAGATTTCTGTTCTTTTCTCTGGAATCCCACCACAGTCACATATTTGCTATTCTCAGACGAATCTCTGAACTCCCTACCCTTCCACCTAACATTTTTGCTAAGTTACTGGCAAGAGATGAGATTACTTTAAAAATACCTATTAGGATTCAAAGACGGAGGTTCTTCCAGGTCCAGGCAATGAACTGCTCTGAAATTATTGAGTTATTCATAACTTTGAGCAGTTACAAATTACTGCTATTAACAGAATCCTGTAATTACAGCAAGTAGCTAGGTTTTGTAGCATAATTTATGACACAGATAGCTTTTAGAGCACATCTTAGAGAGTTAAGACCCAGGGCATGCAGAGAAATGGCTTTTGCAGTACTGTGAAAATATGTGTTGTTTTCTAAACTGGGATTTGATTTAGATGATAATGAAAAAAAAACTTTGGATGAGGGAAAAGTTCTTACTCTGATTAAAACAGTTCAAGAATGGTGTCTTCTAGCCTAAGTGAATGCTCTCACCAGATGGACTGATTTTCACCATGACATGAGGAAAATCCTCCTTGAAGGTCTCTCACCAGAAAGTTTGTTTAGACAATTGGTCTGTAGCATCAAGAAATTGCTGACTGACACTAGTTAATCCATTTGAGACAAATCCTGGAGTGACTGGTCTCAGGGACTGTGTTAGAGAGCAAGCAGAGACCTCAGTGTAAGCATCCAAGAGCCCCATGCTGTCACCCAGCACAAACACATCACCACAGACTGGCCACTTCTTACACCTACACAGCAGGTGCTGGCACCACTGGGTCCCCTTCTGTCTTGAGCATAGAAAAATAGAGAGGGCTTTAATTGTAGAATAAACAGATATTCAAGCTGTTGGGTTTATTAGTTTTACTTTCTGGAGGTCAGCACATAAAGTATTGCAAAGTGCCTTCCATGGCTGGGTGTAACAGCTGGGTATGATGCTGGCGTTCATTTTTGTGCTTCCTACCTGCAGTAAGGACAACTCCAGCCTCTCATTGCTAGTGGCCATACCCCATCGTTCCCCACACCATGAGAAGGAGGTCTCCTGGAGGGTACTGAAACCTGAGTTTTCCTGCACTTGTATTATCTTTCATATAGTCAGTAAGAGGCAAATAGCCCTATATTCAGTCCAAGCAGGATGAAACAGTGATTTATATTCCCTATAATGTATTTTTGATCTTTCCGTTTTAAGAGTAACACTGAGCTTGTTTAACAGTAAAGGTTGATGTATGTCTTTTTCTGAAAGCAATATTATAAAAGTGGTACCTTCTTACTCAGCAGATCTACCCTTGTGTATTGTGGACCATTGTTGTCTGTGTTCAGAACTAAGAAGTTTATTGTTATTAGCCCTGCAAAACCAACCCTCTTCAGGACAAGCAAGCTGGTTCCTCTCTATTGCATCGTTAATAAAACTCTTTACTCCTGATCAGTTAATTGGCCAGTCAGTAAACACACTGATAGTTAACAAATGTTGCTGGATCTCTCCCTTTTACCCATTGAGTGTCAGCACGAGTGAAATTTCTTCTTGTGTAAGAGACCAATAATGTTTGCACAACAATAAAGCTTGCACATCTTCACTGGCAGAGATTTCATGACCGGTAGGTGATGCATTGTAAGGAGAGAACTTTGTTTTGTCTTCTGAGTGTGGCTGAGTTTGCAGAGGACAAAATGACAGTTAAATAGCAGAAATCTACAAAAACCAAACTTCTGCTAAGGCACATGGGAATTCAAATGGGAAAGAAGTGAGCAAAGAGCTCGGGATTTGGCCCTGAGAAAGTTTATGCACATGAAGCATCTCTGAAAACTTTATTGAATAGACTATCAAATACAGATTTCTTAGTGGAGGTTGTCTTTTCAAAAGGGCAAACATAAGAAAAACTCTCAGCACTGAGTGTGTTTTTATTGTAAAAAACAACTTTTTTTGCTTAGGTATGGATTAGCTTTCCAAAGCTAGAAAAACAGGAGATTATTAAAACACTATCCATTACTGCTGAACCTAGTACACAGATTCAAAGCTTCTCCCCTTTCTCCCTCACACTGTTCCTCAGAAAGGAATCACAGCTTGTGAGCAAAGTGATTCAGAAGCCAGTATCTTTCCCATACCAACCTACGGTGGGTGCGCCACTGAAACTGGAGGTAACAAATAACAGGGCATGCCTATATACTAGTTGCTTGTTAAAGCCTTCATACGCAGAGGCTCTTTTTTAATGAAAATATAAACTTCTCATCTGCTATGACTACAAATGTTGTCACCCCTTTTATGATCTTCATCAATGACAACACCACTAATCAATACTCCTCTTACTGTTATTTCCCATTAGGACGTTGGCCACTCTGTTGCCTGTGTTGATCAACATGACGAAGGAAATTTTCCTCAATGCATGACAGCTTGTCCATGTCTACTAGAAAGTCTGACAGGATTTCAAACCCCAGTATCACAGAGATGCTGAATTCCAAATTTGTAAGGGTTAATACACAGGAGGTGTCAGGTTCTCTGGGGAATCTGGGTAAAATCCTTAGTGGACTCCTGAATTTTGAAGAAGATCAGAGACCTATACCTAATACAGTTTGCCCAGGACCAGCAGGGATGAAACAGGATTTCCTTACTTGCCCAAACTTGTACAAAGGTCAGTTAAAAAAGGCAAAAACCTCTCGTCCCCCAAACTTAATTACTTGTTCCCCAAACACTTCTGTCCAATCTGGACAGGAAATTTGAAGGAGTGAAGCTCTTAGAGGGACTGAGTGGCACCACTACGTATTTACACTGCATACAGGGTGAAATTACTTTGGCGCTGCGACCTCTCAAGATGTACACTTCTCACAGTCTGAAGTGTGCCTTAAAGAGCACAGGAGCCTCTGTGGGTCCCCCCAAGGCACACTGTGAAATTCATCTGGATGTGATCCCCACAGCTGCAAATCTGTCTTCTGTTTCCATTACCCATTCTATTAGTTTGCCATGCTTCCCCTTTGGCATACATCAGCACAGCTCTTTATTTTACCATTATTAATTTTTGACATGAAGTCACTCTAAACATGGTAAATACAGAAAGTAATTGGTATGTTAAACAGGGGAAGCATAATGAGTCTCATGTACAAACACGACTTGCTTCTGCTGCAGAGTCGGACTGAAACAGAATACAAAATCGAGCTGCCAATTTCAGCAGGAACTTCTTCGCCAAGTCCCCTGGTTCACAGGCAGTGCCTCGACCTCTTCTGTACTTGTGATACATCCAGCCACAGTTTAATGGCTGAAATTACTTTGAAGCTTTCCCAGTGGAACCAATTTTCACCCTCTGTGAATATAAGCTCCAGCCTTTCAGCAAAGAGTTTAGTTGGTGATAAGTTAACATGTGAGGCCAGCCTGAGAGTAAATTTTGACTGATGCCCTGATGGTAGGGCTTTCACATTGTAACTTGTGGTGATGACATAGGGCTTTTTGGGAGAGGCACATTCTTCAGACTAATACCGGTTGATGGGATATTTTGTCAGCGAGATACTCTGTGTAACCAGAGAGGTTGCTGCAGCTTGTCAGCACTGATGGCAGATCTTCGCTAGGAGGAGCAGATAGGGAACTCATAGCCCATTTGAGTCCATGCTTGTGGTGATAAGGGGTGATTATGAAATACAGGATGAGAGTTTTAAGGGTACGGATGAGAAATTCTCCTCTAAATTTGGTGAGAATCTAGTGGAAGAGTGCGATATGTTAGAAAGGATGAGAAAAAGAAAAGTTAGGAAAAGCTTATGCGAACAACTTTATATAAGCTTCAAAATGCTACCAACCTCAGCTTGTCCCCTTCCCTTCCTTTTAGCCTTTATAAAGATTTCAGATTTCTAGTTTTGCCTTAGAAATTAAACACACTAAATACAGTTATTCCAGTTGTTACAGTTTAAAATCCAATAATTTTTGCCTAGAATCAAGGCTGAAAGATCAGATTACAATTATTGTACAATCCAGAATCAACAAAACACATATATGCTATTTGAGAAGCTGTTTTCCTGTCAGCTCTATGCCTTTTCTTTGGTCAAAATTCACAAATAAAAGACAGATACAGTTGGCAGCAGAATGGGGCCATAATATTTGACCAAGAATGAAGTTGACATACATCACCAAAACACCCACAGACAGCAGATTCAGGAACCTGACCTGTCTGCTGCTTTACCCATGATACTGCATAAATAATTAATCGTACCTGCCAATGTAACAGATAACACCAGGTAGTTCTCTGCTTTTCATTTTTTTACGACAATCCTCGATCTTTTTCTGTGTTAGCTGTCGTAGAAGAAAAACTGGAAGAAAGAGAGCAGACCCTTGTTAGTTGTGTAATAGCCTACCTGTTTTCTCAGGTTATTCTTGAAGAGAGGCTGTTGACAGGCTATAAAATATCTCAGTTCCTGGCAGGAGGGAATCAGAAGAAAAAATTCCAGTATCTACCTTAATCTGAGTTTGGTGTGTGAACCAAAAGAACACATAGATACAATTTTTGCTTGGAACATTTAAAATAAGGCACTATAATATCCCATAAAATACTAGGGTACTAGGGAACAAGCAGAAGCTCATAGCAGGATAGATTTATTGGCACAACAGTTTCTTTCAATTTGGTTTAATGTTTGGGCTTCAGAAGAACCCTGAAAACAGTCTAGAGACAAAATTTTCCTTTTCTTTTTATTTTTAACACCTTTGTGATTAAATTTAAGAATGACATTTCATTCTGGACAAGAGGCCCATGGTATAAGGCTGACAGCTGAGACCTGAAACATACATTCTGCAGTTCAGCAAGTCCATAAATAAAAAGGACAAGTAGTGCTAGGATCTTCTCTGAGGAAACATCAGAGGTAAGTTTCAAATGCTGAAATGAAATACGGAATTCAGCTGAGGTGCCTATGCACCGTTTCAGGCAAGCAGCCAGCAAACATGTGTCCCTTTTTCTTTGTTTCTCCTTCTAGGGGTTATAATATTACTACTATTTCGATTTAACATATGTTTGCTGAAGGAGCATGGAAGCCTTGCCCCATGTAACTCACATAGCTCTGTAGAAGAAACCATAAAACTCACCAAAAAATGAGTAAGAAAACTCAGCACAGTGATTTCAAGCCTAAGTCCCAGAATCTTCATGAATAGCATGCCTTAATGATGCAGAAACTGGACAACAGCCTATGATCTCACAAGGGATATGGTTTCAACTTGGGCCTGATAAACTCAAGTACATAAACTTGCACCTGCACTTTCCAAGTGCACCCACCTGGCTTTGCTTTATAGAAGGAGTCAAAAGCCTACATTCTCTCTTTCAACAGCCTTTTCTAAGTGCAAGGATTGGAATCTGTACCTGCAAATCACATTCCTGGGCTACTCCTACTGACACCCTAGTAAACTGCAACCCTTCTGGCTGTGCTGCCTTCAGAACTTCACTAAATTTTGAATGCATTCACTTTAGAAAAATCACAGAGAAGTCATCCTCGATAACGGGCAAAGAATCCTGAATATGAAATCCTGAGCCCGAAATCCTGAGCCAGAAACTTTGCCTCTGATAGATTTGTCACACCTTCTCCTCCCACCAAATAAAGGCTACATTTACATAGCAGATTACTGAGTGCCGTTTAGATGACAGTGCAGAGGCATTTTCCAACCCTTGTTCTTAAGCAGAAACTATAATCTATGACCTGATCTGGGCTCAGACATCACTGTACTTTAAAATCCTTTCCTAAGCTTTTCTGAATGTTGATACCAGTCCAAATGCCCAAAATCTAAGGAGACAGACTGAACCATTTTTGAATTTTATATTCAAATGGAGACTCTGCAAATTGGGCAGTTTGGTTCATGGATTAAAAAGATAAAGAATTAAGAACTGAAGCTGAAGACTAGGGTTTGTGTTTAGACCCATTATGATTTTGAATGCATAACTAAGATGAACAATGGTACCAGCAATGGTGTTTCCCATCTGCCATCCCAAGCTACTTCATCTGCAGGACAACCGACAAAAGTATCGGCATAAAACACCCGTTGACAGATGAGCACAGCATGTCAGGCAGAACCTCTGGACTTTTCTGAAGTGACTTAGCAGCTTTTTAGATGCCATCAAAGCAACTAAAACAAAGCTTTCAGAGCTGGCTGTGCAGGATGCTCCACACACAGCTTGAATCACCTCACTCTTGGTAATGGTCTGCCACAGAAGCCCTAATCAAGTGTGTGTGTGAATTTTACTTTCATGAGATGACAGTTCCCAAGTGAAAGGACACTTCAGCTCTGATAAAACTTTCCTTCTATTGTCTGAGGTTTGTTTGTTTTCTGGCAAACCCCAGCACTGCCTCTGCTTTCTGTGCAGGCATGCATTTCCCAAGCTTGTGCAGGGAGGCCAACCAAAGTCTTTGGAGGCTTCTCAGTAGTATTGCCTGAAGCAAATACCACAGCTCAATAGCAATTTAATATTGTAATCAGGGAGCAAACTGTGCAGTTTTGGCACATTGTGATAATTATTAACTACATGCATTAGTGTTGTGATTCTAGTAACTAATATTTACAAAAGGTTCCCTGTGTGGGGAAGACCTCGCCTAGACATGAGCAGTTGAGCTATTCCTGAGTGATTGTCAGTGGGCCTTTAAGCCTCTGCTCATGTTCACTGCTTAAAGGTAAAACATCGGTACTTAGAAATCGTACTTCAAAAGACCTATTTCATGAATAATAAGTTCTCAGGGTGTAAAACCATACCAAGCGCCAGAACGTTTTGTGAATTTATGGGAAAGTTTTCCTGTGGAAAAAAAAATCCTAGAAGATAAGATTAAAAAAAGCACATCTCAAATTCCCTAACATAATATAAAGGAGATTGGATTAAACATTAAATCACTCTTGCTTTTCTGATTTTTGTTTCATGCCATGATGTGTCTCTTTCTCCTGCTTTCCCATTGCTATCAGAATTAATGACCTTATGAACCCCAGTTCAGAACTCACAGGCAAGGGCAGAGATAAGCAACAGCAAAATGTTCTCTAAACTCAAAATCTGTAATTGGCAAATTAAATTCCTGTGTGCAGTTATTATGTCTAGACTGACTCAAGGTTGAAGCAAAGTTGCATTCCTCTTTGTGTCCCATGCAGCTCTTGTTGGTTTAGTAGCTCTTCACCTAGCTGAGAGCGCTGGTAAGGAATGAAGGTGGTTGGGCGAGCACATTTGTATCAAAAAAGATGACCTGCACGGTGAGCTTGACTAACCTTGAACATCTTAGCATTCCTACTCAGAGTACATAATTGTATTTCTTGCACTGATCGATTGTGGGCTTTTCCAAACAGGTGGGGACACAAACAAATACATTCTTGACATGGGGTGTCTTCTAGTCTGTGAGATGTACCATACCACTGATATGAATATATGCACAAGAAAAAAAAAAGCCATTTACTTTCTAATGGCATTGTAGTTGGGAGAAAGATCTTCTCATGCAACTTAACCTCTGTGTAGTTTCTTCCCTTCAAGCTCACCCATATTTCACACAATTTTTTTGGCAGTAGTCCAAGTGCCTTTTAAATTATGTATACTTTTGGCTAGTATGCCAGACTTCTAGTCTAAGAGACTAGACTTCCCTACAAAGAAGTCATGATTTGATCTTGTTTATTTTGCTGCATAATCTCATTAGATGGGGCAGTGTCATAAAGAAGACATGAAACAAATACGTGTAAACAATACATCACCATTCCTTTAACAATTGTTTAAACAAATTAGCAAGTAAAATATACCCTTAGCTTCAAGTAATTTCTATGTCACAGGAGTCAGACATTAACATGTATTTCTTAGAATTCAGAACAGTACCAAGTGTTCTATTAATGTGGAAGACAAAGATGGTTCTTTCCATGTGTTTGTAATATAATTAACAACCAGGAGATGACTGAGGGATGCTGGCAGGAAGTAAAAGCAACCAGTGAGGTGGTGTTGGATAACAGGGCCAGTGGTGATTGCAAAGCACCAGGACATATCAAAAAAGAAATTGCAGAGGCAGAAGGACAGGTAGAAGGATACAGAGAAGCCAAAGGAAAATCAGATTTCCAGAAAAAGTTAGGGGAAAGATATTTGAAGTTATTCACAGGTTAAGGAGGGCAGAGATGGCTAATAAGAGGTCAATGAACACTTCACCTGACTGCAAGGCACTGGAGACAGATTGAAGGAAGTTTTCTGGGGAGCAGAGAAGGAAATACATTGGAGAATGACACGTGCAATGTGTGTAGAGGCAGGGTAGTAGACTGGGGTCGGTTATACAAGTATATGAAGTATATAATATTAATATTGGTGTACACAGAGTATTAAAGATCTTGATAATGTTTGCCATGTAAATTTTGTCCACATCAAAGGTCAATACAATTTAAAAAAATTATATCAGAAGCAGTAAAATGACATGCTTTATATTTTCTTTTATATTTTATAGATAATAAACATGAAAAAAAAGTTTAAATCTAACCAGATAGTGTAAACCTATAAATGTATAAACACAACTAAACCAAGACTACATTATAAACCCCAATATTCACATGTATTTCTCCCCAATTTACAATTTTACCTGTTTTCCTCCAAGTAGATATTTTAAGATTAATAAATCAGCTACTCTAAATTCCATTATTCTCACACATTACTGCTAGGGCATGTAGGCGTCACATTAGTTTTTATAAATTCCTTTAATTAAAGCAATTATGTCAAAGATAAGGTATGGTAAGCATATTAATATTTTAAGTAAACATTTGTGCTTGTTTTCAGAATTAGTAAAATCAGGAATTTGGCTACAGTTAGGGTTCTTCACTGGTTCTGAGTGCTGTACTAAGGAAGGGGAAAGGTAGGTGTATGCCTAGCTATAAGTATGTGCTTCGCTTTTCTAACCTGCTGTGAAAGCAGCAAGTTAAAGGGACTAAGTACATACCTGAAGGAAAGCATGTGCTTGACTGCCTTGCTGATCTGAGCCTAGATACAGCAGGATGGCGAGGCTTCTGAAAAGGCTATTGGCACAAACACCACATCAGTTCAGGGACAACACATAATTTTTTTCACAAGCAACTTAACAATTGAAGGGACCAAGGATTCAGTTAAGCAACAAATCGGCTTTGGCAGCAAAACCAGTAAAAACTCTTCTTTTTTCTCTGGAGACTCAATTCTAGCAAACCAGTTCAAAGCATGGCAGTGGTACCACCATAATTGCAGAGATGACAAATTTAGCCTAAGAACAAACGCTTTCCAGAGTGCAAGAAGTTATTAAATCAGGGTCATGGTCAAAGCTGTGGAGTTGTATCCTGTACCCTTTTAAATGTACTTTGGGGTTAAATGCAAAAAAAAGGTCAGATACCTAATACTGGTCTTAGTCTACCTGCAGGTGCCCAAGTTTGGACTTGTGACCCTAAAACTCCTGAATATGTCTGGAGGTGCTAAAGATCCACCTTACAGAGGATTTCTAGAGTTCATTTTCTCTGAACACCTTTAACAGCCTTGGCAACGTTTGGCTTCTGTGTCAGTCTAATCTTTTCTGAGATCCACAAATAAAAGGTTTTCTCAGTCTCCAAGTGGAATGCTGCTGTTGCTACCTGTGATGGAGATTAGAGGGAAGGGGAGAAATGGGGGAATTACCTCTACTGTCCTTTCATCTAATAGTTCACTGATTAAAATCCTTGCACAGTATACAGCAGAATTTGGTTAAAGCACTAAATAGTTAGCAGAAACAGTTACCATTACCTCCTTTGTACACACTCTAGTTTGACATTCTTTGATGCAAAGAAAATTGTATCATACCAGGCTACATAATGATGTAAACTCCAAATGAAAAAAACAAAACAAAACAAAAGAAAACTATAACAGGGGAACCTTCAGGAGATCATTAGAATATTGAAATGTTGTGAGTTTCTTGAAATCTTGAATGTTTACCACAGCAAGCCCCCAAATCTCCCTGTTTCTCCATAAATGTTGAGAAAGAAAAAAAATACTTTTGCCTCACATAAGAAATTACTCACCCTAGGCAAATAGATGACTAGGGTTTTGCAAAGCTGGGATACACTTGTTGTTATGAAATTGTGTATATAAAAAAAGACAGTCTGCCTACTAATATTTATAGATTACAGCAGTTAAGGAAACATTAAAGCTCCATAACTTTTTACTATAAAATGCATATACCTACAAAAATGGACTGTATTTGTGGTGGGTTGTAAAGGTCAGTGGTAGTGTCTCTGAATAAACAGCTCTTAGACCAGTTCCCCCCTGCCTCTTTCACTGCTGTTGCCTCTGGCTCTGTTCTGTTTTGTTGTTTTGGTTTCTTTTTTGCCTGATAAGGCCAGCTGCTTCCTCGATGGTTGGATCCTCTGCCATGGCCTGGGTTGCCTCGGGGATGTCAAGGGACCACCACCACTGGGGCCAGCCAGGCTCTCTTGGCTACTTGCATGCATGTGGTTTATCTGCCCGACGGGCCTGGGCAGCAAGGCAGAGATGCTCTTCTCTTCTCACTTTCTTATCTTTCCCTCACTACCCCAGCAACAGTGACCTGTATCACCTTGCCTGAATGCATCAGTTCTGCTACCACCGGGACCTGGTGCAGGCAGCTGTAATCAGGCGTTCTTCCCAGCTCCTGATGTGCTTGAGTTTATCAGTGCTTACCCTCCCGGTCATTCCCATGACTGTCAATAGCACAACATCCAGAGGCAAGGTGTTGTGCCTTCTCATGTCTAGGCATTCATGGGGTTATGCCTGAACAGCAGCTATGTCTAACTCTTCAAGAGGTGTGCAAGGGAAGGGGGAATATATAGTGCACAGAAGTCTTGAAATCATAGAATCATAGAATTTTTCAGGCTGGGAAAGACCTTTAAGGTTGAGTCCAACCATTAACCCAGCACTGCCAACTCTGCCATATCACCTTTTTAAGTGCCACAGCTACTCTTCTTATACACCAACACCTCCAGGGATGGTGACTCAGCCATTTCCCTGGGCAGCCTGTTCCACTGCTTGACAGCCCTTTTTCCCAAACATCCAACCTAATCTAATGCCCTGGCACAACTTGAGGCCGTTTCCTCTTGTCCTGTCAGTTACTTCTCTGGAGAAGACACAGGCGCCTACCTTGCTACAACCTCCTTTCAGGTTGTTGTAGAGAATGCTAAGGTCTTTTCTAAGCCTCCGTTTCTCCAGGCTAAACAACCCCAGTTCCCTCAGCCACTCCCCATAAGATTTGTTCTCTTTGCCCACTAATACTCTGAACTCCGCGGGAGCTGCTGGCCAAGGTCAGTGCCTTGCTGTGTTTTAGGCAGGGCTCCTGTGAGGCTGTCCCCTTCCAGTGCTCTGTGAAGTCCCTTTGCTATTTCACCTTGAGCTCACCACTCCTGAGAAACAGACTTTGCAAATGATGTTGCTAGTTGAGGACTTCTAATCAAGCCTCCTCAGTAAGAGAGGAAGGGGGTTATTTAGCGTGACATCTGTCTGAGAAACATTTGACAGGTCTCAATGAATATCTGATAGTGATGACAAGGATCGCAGAAAATGGTGGGAAACAGATAATTTCAGCAATTCTAGGAAGCATCCTGTGTGGACCAGAAAGGATGCACTAGGGCTGGCCCTGCATCTCCTGCGATGTAAACTGTGGTAGTCCCGTCTGCCATGTGTAACCCAGATCTCCAATTTCTACATACAAAACCAGCATTCAGAAGAAATGTTAAACATTTTCTCCCTGCTCTGAAAAATGCAAAAATCAGAAATCGTTAAAATCAGAAGGGTTCACAAAGCAAGAACTTTATTGAATTATTGTTATGCAAAATGTTTTTGGGCAGAAAGTGCAATGAATAACAAACCATTCTGCTTAACTGAAGTGCCAGTAAATTAGGGCTATTGAACTTTAATGAAAACTGACGTCAAAATAAATCTTTTAAAAAAACCATCACAGTAAAATTCTCACCTTTATCCATATTGGGTTGTTCTTGGAATAGCAGTTCATGCAGAATTTTAAAGATCTGAGTATATGACAAGAAAATATCTCAATATCTTGACACAATAAAATGTCTGTTTTCAGAATAGTCATATATGTGACACAGGAACATCATGAGGCACTTTCCATAATTTCACTCAGTTTTAAAGGATTCTTTTAACAAAGTTTTTCAAATAAAATATTGCCAGAACTAACATGAGGAAAACTGTAGTATCCTTTCCAGGCTCCTGAAGCAACAAGAAGAAAATCATGTGGAACAGAGGTCCAGGATGTTCAAATTTTATTTTGCACTTACAATAACTAGTTTTCCTTACACAAAATTCTTCCAGTGGATCCAGTGTGGTGCAGATTGATGAAACATTCCTTAGCATGTGCAGAAAGCCCCTTAAAACTAAGAAGCTGGAAGCTGGGGGTAGGGCACTTAATACTGCTTCTGATGATTTCTGAGTCTGAATACAGCCTGATGCAAAGCCAGATCTTTCAGGTAATATTTTGGCTGTTTCCTTGCCTCTCCTGGTGGGAAGCTTCCTTTCCTTTGATATGTTGGAGGATCTGCAAGGCCACCTCACCACTTGCAGGAGCCTGGTACATTTTTTCTCTTCAAAATGCAGTAAATGACGGAGCTAGAAAGACTGCTTGATATCTCACAGCATGCAACCCTTTTTCAGTTGCCCAGAACTCAGTCAAGTTTTAATATTAAAAAATTATGCCTTTTTCTTTCCTTATATCAATAGAGAAAGTAAAGATTTTGCACATTTTTACAAGCCAAATATTGAAAAAAGCCCAGCCTGTGAACTCAGGACATTTCACAGCAACACTCCAGACTTGTGTCAACCAATTCTGATACTAATTCAGGAAAGGCACTAGTTAATTTTGATTTCTCAGCTCTCTCTTCAGTTCTGTTGTCATAATTAGTAAGTCAACATTTACCCACATCTATCATGAGACCTAGGAAAACTATTAGTTGCAAAAAGCTGATTTGTTGAATTTAGCTCTGTTTCCTAATTGTGGTTGATCAATGACCACATTTTAATTTCCATTAATTTCATTCGCTGTATAAATTCTTCTGTGACTTGTTAATCTGAATATATTTCAGCCTATGTATTGCTTACAGACTAGATGGTGTATCAGAGTTTTTGTGAGTTGTAATTCAGTTTGTACATGAAGAATCAGTTGAAACTCAGTCTATTGTTTCTGGTCTCTAGGTGCATAGTCTTCAAAAATATAAAGTGATTTCAAGATGACTTCTGCAGACAGTTGGGAAGCTTTTTGGAAACAAAATTCACAGGAGTATTTGTTTCACTTTCTTTTTTAATATAAATTTATGTACAAACATTTCTCCTACTATGTGTATGCAAAAACCCTGTCAAACTCCTATTGAAAAGAACAGAAATATTCTGATTCAAATCAAAAAGAATCCCATAAAGTTCACTATGGATAAAATGGGAAAATTATTGTCCAGTTAAAGGAGTGGAGGGTTTTAGTTCATTTTTGTCTTCCTTGGATTCTTAAAACTAATACTTAGCAATACTGTCCTCCTTTCCTATCTTCCCCATTATTGTCCTACCTGTTGGCACCTCACTGGACTCAGAAACACCTTGATAATTTTTTATATTCTTCCCAACTGACAGCCTGGGGGAAGGCGTTTATTTAAAAAGAAACACAATATGGCAATGTGATTTGAGAAATGTAAAAAGAAAAATTGCCTGTTTAGCCTCAACAAGAGATGACTGAGAGGGGGACCACATTAATGTCTGTAAGTAGCTAAAGGGCTGGTGTCAAAAGGGTAGAGGCAGTGGTGGTGCCAATCAATAGGACAAGAGGCAACAGGCAGAAACTCATGCACAGGAAGCTCTATCTGAACATGAGGAAGAACTTTTTTACTGTGTGGATGATCGTGCACTGGAACAGATTGCCCAGAGAGGTTGTGCTGTCTCCCTCACTGAAAAACCATCTGGACACAACCTGTGCAATGTGCTCCTAGGATAACCCAGTTTGAGCAGGGCGGTTGGACCATCTGACCCACTGTGATATCTTCCAACCTCACCCATTCAGTCATTCTGTGAACATGAAAAGAAGCTGCATATCTTTATCCTGAAATGTTCCAAAGCTCGTCGAACAGCAGGAAGTGTCACACTAAGTACAGCCCACCAGACTTGATGGTGCCTGTGTGTGGAGGGGATATGACTGACACCCATCAACCAAAGGTGACTGCTGACCACAGCCCCCACCAAAACAGCTGTGTCAGGCTTGCCTGCTCCAGCTTCATGGCTTTTGATGGCAAATTTTGTACAATGCTTTTAGATGGCAGAGCAGGCTGGTTGTCCGTGTTGACTGCATTCATACTGAGCTGCTTTATGGTTCTCTTGCTGATTGCCAAGGACTTTGGGGACTGACATTCTCCCTCTCAAGTACCTCAGTGATGTCTGACCATTGCCATGCACTGGGAAGCTTGAAAACATTACCAGAAATGTTATTTTGGAAATGGGTTGTTTGTAAGTGTGTATCACAGAATCACAGAATGGTTAAGGTTGGAAAGGACCACAATTGGTCATCTGGTCCAACCTTCCTACTCAAGCAGGGTCATCCTACAGCACATGGCACAGGTTGCATCCAGATGGTTCTTGAATATCTCCAGTGAGAGAGACTCCAGAGAGAGACCTCTCTGGGCAATCTGTTCCAGTGCGTGGTCACTCGCACGGTAAAGAAGTTCTTCCTCGTATTCAGGTGGAAATCCCTGTTCATCAGTTTCTGCCCATTGCCTTGTATCCTATTGCTTGCCACCGCTGAGGAGAGCCTGGCTACATCTTCTTGACACCCTCCCTCTAAATATTTATACACATTGATGAGAGTCCCTCTGATTTGTCTCTTTTTGAGGTTGAAGAGGCCCCGCTCCCTCAGCCTTTCCTTGTAAGAGAGATGCTGCCGGCCCCCCAGTCACCCTTGTGTTCCATTGGACTCCAGGAACTCCATGTCTCTCTTATACTGGGGATCCTAGAAATGAACACAGCATCAGACGTGGCTTCACCAGGGCTTAGTAGAGGGCCAAGATCATCTCCTTTGACCTGCTGGCAATATTCTTTTTAATTCATCCCATTATACCATTGGTCTTGGAAGCTGGTTCAAGGACAGTTTGTTGTCCACCAGGATCCCCAGGGCCCTCTGTGCAGAGAACATACCTATACGTGGGTACATACAGACACAGCTGCAGAAGGCAGCGCTGGGCCTGCGGTCTGTAACCTTGCAGATCACTGACAGCAACACCTGCGAGTCCTGGGGGACACAAATACGCGCAGCCATTAAGAGCATCTGCACAGACGGTGCCTCCACGCGATGGGGCTCAGGCTGCGCCAGTGGGACCGAGGCTGTGCCGGGGCTGTGCCCGAGGCTATGCCGGCGCTGTGCGGGGGCCGTGCCGGGGCTGGGCTGGGACAGTGCCGGGGCTGTGCCGGGGCTGTGCCGGGTCTGGGCCGGGACAGTGCCGGGGCTGTGCCGGGGCTGTGCCGGGGCTGTGCCGGGGCTGGGCCGGGGCAGTGCCNGCTGTGGGCTGAGACTGTGCCGGGGCTGTGCGGGGGCTGTGCCGGGTCTGGGCCGGGACAGTGCCGGGGCTGTGCCGGGGCTGTGCCGGGTCTGGGCTGGGACAGTGCCGGGGCTGTTCCGGGGCTGTGCTGGTGGGGCCTGGGCCGCGGCCGCTGGGCGCCCCACGCCGGGACCCAGAGCCGTTGCCATGGCGACGCCGAGAGAGCCGAGGCGCGGTGCGGGAGCGATTAAACGAGATATGTAGATACAGATATAGATATAGATATACACACACACACATACACATTCGCGCACGGGGAAAGCAGCACTGAGGAATCTGGTGCGGAGGATGGCCGTCAGATCCCTCCGCGGTCCCCGGGAGTGCGTGAGGAGCACGCATGTGAGGTGTCCCCCCAGGGCGAGCCTCCCCTCAGCACACACCGTCCATAAAGCGCATCCTCCGGGTGCCGACCTCCCGATCCGTACCATCCTGACGGGAGGAGAGGCCGAGAGGAGCGCTCGGAGGCTTTGGTTTGGTGATGTTTAGGGACTGCACTCGCCAGCTGGGCAGCACTTGACCCCTGCTTGCCAGCTCTCCTAAAGTCACTGTCAGTGTGGACACTTCAGGTCGTCCCACAGGGATTCCTTGGATAGGACCTATCTGCTGGAGGAACGTCTCCGGCAATCTTCATTATCCTCACGCTGACCTCGTTGTGAGGATGCAGTGACCCCCTCATAATAACAGGAGCCCCCCTTGCTCCCAAGGCGGATAACCTGCACGGGTGCATGATGCTTGTGTGGCCCTCTTGCCTCCCCCATCTCGGGAAAGTGGCACAATACAGTGCGGCAGTCTGCCGGCGGATCTCTTACTAAAGGAATTCATGCATCTTGCATCTTGAAGATGCATTATTAATGCCTGGACAAATCACATCAGGTGGAGCTCAGCAAGTCCCTGGCACTGGAAAAAGGAACAAAGGCTGGTTCTACAAGAGAGAGAAGGATGAGACAAATTATAACAGCTGGGAGTTTCTTGTCAGTAAGATGGCATAAAAACAGAAATGCTAAAATTGTTTGCACATAAGGCACGTTTATATTTTTTCTGGGAAGGAAATTGCACATTGCACTGTGAAGAAGACGCTTTATTTGTATCCTCATAAACATCACATTGTTGGGCATCTTTGAAATCCATGGCAAACTGGCCCAGCTTGCTGGCATTCAAATTACTTCCAAGCGCAGTTTTATTTAGTATCTGGAAAGGAGTATAAAGACTGGATTTGCAAGCAGAGGGCCCGATTCGCTTCTTGTCTCCTTGAAGTCAATGGCAAAACTCCAATTCACTTCAGCAGTGACAGGATCAGGCCAGAGTTTTTAGCAGTCTTCTAAAGGGAAGAAAGTAATGCTGCCTGCAACAGCACATGGGAAGGCATGGACCCTATCCTCCCAGGCAGAGAGCAGTAGTTCTCCATCTCTCCAACTCTTGATAAGAAGATCTAATCTGTGCAGCACAGTCTTTGATGCCAGCTAGTATTTTTTCTCCCTATGGTGCAAGTAGCCGTCCAAAAATCTGGGCCTTGCTGTCTTTGTTGCTTTAGGAATGGAAGAGGATGATAGGAACCCAGGATTTCTTTGGGAAGGGCCCTGTTTATTTCCAGAGGTTGTTATTACAGCAAAGTGCTATTACAGCAAGGCAGGAGCAAGGAAAGTAGTTTCATGTTTGGAAGTGTAAGTCTCTTTTTAGGGAGCACACAGCCAAGATGAACTTGTTTCATCCCCTGACAGTGCACCATTCCACTCCTGCAGGTGGTTTTCCCAATGTCTTCTCTTTTCTCATTATTTTTCACTCTCTCACACATCCACCTACAACATGCAACCCCCTCCCCCCAGCTGTTTCACTTACAACTTCGCCCAGGAGAACTACTGGGTCTGATCTCTGTTCCTGCCCTTTTTGCTCTTGCCTTGTGAAGCTGAGCTATGCTCTGGGCAGTGACTTCTATTGTTTCTTTTGCCATTAAATTAAGGGGCACTTAATTGCTGTTTCATTTAGTCTTAAAAAACCCAAACTTCTGACTTTCACCTACTCTGTGTTTCGTGATTGCTATTTCAGCACATAAGTACTTTACTTTTGACTTCAGAATAACTGACTGGAAGGTGGCATTTGCTTTCATAACAGCCTCTAAGGGCACACTGGTAACTCATGTTTAGCTGACAAAAAACTCCAAACCACTTTGAGACATCTACCAACTTGTTATGTTTTTCTTCCTCCAGTATATGATGCTACAGAATTTCTATCAAAACTACATATCTAAATTTTTTTTAAAAAGTTATCTGAGTGCTTAAAAGGCATCTGAAGTAATTTTTTACCACTATAACAGTATGAAATGCGTTTCCTCTAAGTTACTGAAAACAGATCTAGACTTTGGTGTGAAGTGGAGAAAGTATTTTTTAGGGATCCACATGAGATGCTAGCAGATTATTGAGATATGTCTAACCCTCACTACAGGGATAATCACTCTCTTGGTGCAAGAAATAGGACCCAGTGAGGAGAGGCAAAGAAGAGAAAGGACAAACTAGGCAGTTTTCACTACAGCAAAAAGTAAAAAAAAGTGTCTCTCTAATTCTTTAATGTATTGGCAAGCTGACAGTGGTAACCTTGTTTTGCCAGAACCAGTCAGAAGAGGGAAGAACGTGCCAGAGGGAGTATTGGTGAGAGGATTATGTACAGGCAGGAATATACTGAGGGTACTGTGGGGTTATGGATTATCTACATCCAGCCAGGAGATGGATCTATGAATAGTGAGAACATCTGCTCAGTGCTCACAGAAAACCAGAAATGTAATGTTAGCACATAAAGGAGTCAAGAATAACACTTCAAATATTTAAGATACTCTCATGTAAGTGGGTGAAGCATGATGGCACATGGCACACAGTGTTCAGGATTAATCAAATGCTGTAGAGAAAAGTTAAGTTTTGGGAAACAGAGATCAGGATCAGCACATCAAAAAGAACAGAAAGCATAGGGAAGCTTTGAGCAATGAGAACATGAGAAGAGAACCTGCAAAGATGAGGTTGTTTAGATGTGGCAGCTCCTAAGAAAGGAGTCTTTAGTCAACCTTTCTTGGAATTAAGGAATGGCAGGCATTTACAGTGGTTAAAGAGAGAAGGTTTCACCTGAATACCCTGCAAGCAGATGTGGCATTTTCTCTTGTACTAGAGACCCAGTCATAGTTAAAGCACTCTCTCGTTTCCATCAGTAAAACTCTAGTTTGATTAGACCCAAAGTGCATCTTCTGCTCATTGACTAAATTCTGAAAAGGGGATTTTATTTTATTAAACTGCAGACTAATGATTTCAAGCACATTAAAAAGGGGCATTTTTCCAAAGCTCCTTCTGTGTAATCTGTCTGTTAAATAAGAATCTTCCTGACATCCTAAAGGAAATGACATTCTATTTAAACATGTTACCTGCTGATCTACTAGAGAAGCAGGCCAGAAGTCTTTTCTGTTTGGTTTGTGTATGCATGTGTGTGTGGTTGTTTCATGGCTCCTGGGTAATGTTATCCATATTTTTCTGTTTGGAGAATCACTTTTCCCTATGCACTCACCAACCAACATGAAACCACCTAATTATATTTTCATAATCCTGATTAAAAACCATCTAAATTATCCTGCTTGATGTACTCAAAGAGTTTGTTGATTGCTTTTTGATGTGTATTAGAGCTTTTTGCAGAGCCACATCAAATGGTTTGCTCCACAATGAAATAAAAAAATCTTGTAATATACATATGCACATCTTTAAAAAAACATATATAATTTACATTCTGCTAATTAAGCTACATCAAAACCAAGTCTATCACCATGAAATAATTGTGTAAAAGCTACTCACCTATTACAAGAACATTAATTTCCACTTTGCTTTTTTTTTCCAAATATCGATTTTATCTTATACAAGGCAATTCAGCATTTCAAAGCCTCAGAGTCTCAAAGTGTTTTTCCACCTCCATGGAGACCTTAAATCTTGAATACAAAATCAAGTTTTAGAATAGAAAACTCAAGTAAATAATATTTTCATGCAGAATATGTGCCTTCTGCATAATGGATCACAAACATTTTAATTTTTCCTCTGTTGTTTTCACATCTTAAATATGCCACATCAAATCTTGAGAAAAGTTCTGTCTGCTGCAGCTAAGGGGTTGATAAGAGGAGGGGAGGAGGGAAATGGGAGTTTGCAGAAACCCTGACCCTGGGTTTGAGACTGATCCATGGTCTGTTTTACCAGGAGACCATCTTGGTGTTCCGCTGTAGGTTTGGTGCCAGTCTGCTTAATCTTCAAGATTGTGCTGAGACAACATCATGCATCAGAATTTAACGGAGGCTAGAATTCCTCAAAGTTATGAAGGCCAACCAAGGGCAGGTTGGATGGAACTTTGAGCAACCTGGTCTAGTGGAAGGTGTCCCTGCCCACGACAGGGGGGTTGGAACTATGTGGTCTTCAAGGTCCTTTCCAACCCAAACCATTCTAGGATTCTGTGACTTCATTAGGTCAGCTCATGAGCATATTGGAGCTAAGGCTCACTTCGTGGTTGTCCAGCTCCAATCACAAAGTCAGCATTCATTAAATAATAAAAATATACTCTAGGAAAACAATTAAATAATTCAAACTTTGCCTACTTGATATCAAATCTGTTGTCATATCAAATATTCATGTGAAATAAATCTGTAGGTGTGTCTGTATGAATGGAGTGCAAGTGCAAATATCGATGCTTTGCTACAACTTGACATCCAGTGCTCTAAGACAAGAGCACAGAGGATGCAAAAGTATCCCCTTTCAATGTCACCTTCCTTAGCTGCATATATGTGTGTGTGTGAAGACTGTCTCTCCTCTCCTGGAAATGTGTAACATGTTGCCACTTCATCTGTAGTATCAGTGACAGCTGTGGGGTATTCAAGTACAGCTCCATTCATCCATGTGTTTCCAGTTTGACTTTCAGTAAATGTTTAATGATCCTTTTCAATTACTGGACCAAACTGTATTTGACAAGAATGCACCTTGTCTAATACTAGCACTTAGACAGGAGTGCATTTTTTAGATAGCACTTAGCATCCACAATGTTGTCATGATATTTGTGAATGTACTTTCAAGTTGATCTTAATGACCCCATTACAAAGGTCTTCTCATGCCTTGCTGCGTTATCGTCTCTCTTTCCTTGACTTTACTGACAAAGAGCTCCCAGAGTTCATCTGGGAACACTCCTACACTCAGTGTCCTGGGTTCAAGCCCCAAAGGACATTGGCTTTGCTGGCAAGGCCGTAAGTACCATTGCAGAGGAAGTTCCATGTGAACCATGTGAAAACATTTGACTGATCCTTTGGGTTGTCTGGCTGCATCTGTTCTCACCTATGGCCATCTGCAGAGTGCATCCCTCTCCTGTGTGTTGTCTGCATCCTTGGCTTCATGGAGTAGAATGATTTCAAGTACATTGTGGTCTCACTCTGGCTACTGCTCCTGGGCTTGATGTCCATGGGAGCCAGGGCACGCAGCAGGAGAGGCTGTCCCCTACAGGGATGGAATGGGACTGGATGCCAGGACACAACCCCTATAGATGACACACAGGTATATAAAATAAGACAGACGAAGGAATGTTGCGATTAAAATGATATGGCCAAACACTTGGCAAGTGGGCAGTTAAATAAGATACTAATTGGGATAATGGCTGTAGAGCTGGGACTGCTCCTTTTCCTGGCATCCAAAGGCACTTCCTGTAGTTCTGAAGAGAATAATTCCACCTTTACTGTTATGCTCATATTTTCTCCCTCTTAACTACCATCCCTTCAGCCCATCAAGGTATGAAAACAAATTGTCAGCCTGACCCCTTCCTTCACAGTAATAATCAAACAACAGGACATGGCAGCCCCTTAATGGGCTTTGGAGATGCTCTCAGAGCATGCCTAGTGCAGCCTGGTCAGAACAAGTTCCTTGTAAAACTCTCTGAAGACCTCACTGTCTTCTAAAAAAACTTATGGAAAATCAGCCATCACCATTTCTATCTTGCATCAGCCTAGGGATTAGAAAGTAGGAAATCCACACTCAGTTTCTATCCTCTTTGGAAAGAATTCAAACACACTTCTAGTCATTAGACTATAGGTTTTTCTGGGAATGCTTTACCACTGCTCATGAAGCTGCACCACTGTGCAGAAAAATGGACTGAATTCACTGAGAAAAGGAGAAAAGGCAAGTGAAAGCATGACTCCCCAGGCTAATGATTAGGCAGCTTTTTCGGAAGTAGGAGGAGGTAGGCTCCAGTCATCCCTCCTGTTTTGTACTTTAGCTCATGCCTGTTTCATATCATGTCCTCATTCTTTTGGTTAAACTGGTGCATTTTGGTATTTTGTACAAGAAATTATAGTCTGGTGCCTACCTACTGGGCATGCTCACAGTGTTCTGCCTATGCGGTGATTTTATGCTGCATATGTCAATGAAGGAAGCTGAGGTTTCTCATCTATTACCATTCATATGATCTGGGATCCAGGCACAGTGAAAACTCCTTTTTGTCAAGTTTCCTGCCTACCGTGCTTTCCCCCCTGCCTTTTTCACAGTGTCATCTTTTATTAAGATCACATCAGAGCTTCTGGAACAGCCATATTTTATCAGGATCTCTCAAAAGAGGATGAGTCAGACCATCTGATTTTATTTTGTTAAGTTCATTTTTTACTGGCTGTGTTTAGTAAAGATATGAACACATCTTGTCCAATTTATCTTTAATATAATACAGATGCTGGCACAGGGACTGATCTTGGTTACACTAGTGTAAATTTGGGGACATGCCAATGGAACACTGCCAAGGCCATATTAAAATTTCACTTTCAGCTTGACTAGAACTGCTAGCTTCTCAGGAAGCAGGCTGCCATGGTAGGATGAGCCCATGTGCCACTTCTCAATAGCTCTGCAATTCTTTCTTGGTTGGAGAATATCCCAGGTAACACAATACAACCAAAGTCAGACAGGGCCAAAACACTGCTTTACGTAGCCTGAGGCTGACTGGATCACTACTTCACATAAGCCTTCACTGACTGGGATAAGCTGGTGAGATTTAACCAGTAAAGAGGGAAAAATTAAGTAAACTCTGTACGGATGGCAAGAACCATGGCTAGTCAATGTATTTATCACCTGGCTATTTCCCAGAGTTATTCCATAAAACAAAGAAATGAACAGTATCAAACCTATCCAAATCATATTTGCTCGGAATTAGTACACACTGTAAAACCTGTACTGAGAAAAAGCAACTGAATGCTGTTATGGATTTTCCCAGAAAACAGGAGTTCTGTGCATTTCCCCCCCCAGTTTCTTTTTACTGCAGAATGTGTGCTCCAATATTCCACAGAAAATGTTAAAAATGTAAATGACTTATTGATTTAACCAGCCACCTAAGTACTCTGGTATATTGGTATTCTGATGAATTTTCAGGTTTTGGCCCATGCAATGTAACTTAGAAAACCCAGCTGATAGCAGCTTAGCTTCTTTGAGACTCAGAATGTATAATTTGCACTCTATATCCAGTGAAAACCTCTGTATTTTTTTGTGCTTAATAGGTCTCAAGGCTGCTTGGCATCTCTCACTTAAGTGAAGCCAGAGCACATGGTACAACATCCTTTTGATATGTACTTCATGTTAAATCAGTGATAAATATGGGGCAAAACTGACCCTGCTTCTCTGGCATGAATCACAAGAAACAGGGTTGGCAGAAATGGCAGCCTGCTGTGAACATCGATACCTCTGTAATTAATGTTTTCTGGAACTCTGCTGTCTTTAACCAGTTGTCTTTCTACTCTTTGCCTGTTTATTTGGTTGTTTATTATTGCCTATGCTCTGACTTGTGAGCTCTGTGGGTTAACAATTCACTTTGTATAACTTTGTAGTGGCACTTTGGAGTCCTAGGAAATCTCTGCAAAGAAAACCAGTAAGGTGTGGCTTTGGAGTCTTTTTGGAGCTAAAATGCCTTTTGACATCCAAGCATTAAATATATGCAGTGCTTTTGCCATCTTATCTTTATTTGAATCAGGGTTTGATTTGTCAGATATTTTACAAATGTTTAATCCTTTCAGCAAATAAAACCCACCTTTTAAATACACAGCACACTTTACTGCCAAGAGTAGTAGTCTGGTATGAAGCCAATAGTATGGATGAATGGGTTCTGCCAGGCCTCCAGGCTTTATGTGGATCTTTTGGGACTGCCTTCCTGAAGGTCCCAGGGGTAGCTTCTTGCAAGGTAAGCTCTACAACTCTGGAACATGGTGATTGAACCTCTGGCTTCTCTCTCTTCCCAATGGAAAACCCAAATTCAGGTCTACACTTCACAGCTGCCATAGTAAAAGTTGTTAAGACAAAGTTTTTTAAAAGACTGTAAGGCAACTTGAAAGCTCCTGGATGTAAGCAGACATCTGCCAGAAGTTCTCAGGGGACTTGGGAATTTGAAAGGTGGGTGAACACTGATGAACTGTGGAGAAGAGGTTGTGCTTTACTCTTCCCAGTAGAGACCATGCTGGATGCACCAAGCCCCTGGATTCTAACACTTAGGCTAAGTTTGTCAGAAGAAGGGTCTCTGCTGGCATGGCTGAATTGCTACTGGTACTCAGTCTCATGAGTTTAAGAATCTTTGAACTGTCCTATTATGCTTCAGGACTGTATTGTCCTTGGAGAAATCATGCCTTTTGCCTCCAGGGTTCTTCTGAGGTGTGAGCTACTAAGAAGTCCATGGGAGTTTTGGTCCTCTTTCTCTTGCTGTGTGACGCCTGCCTGTCATGGCATCTGGCTCAATATCACTTGGCTGAGCTGCATGTGTGAGATGGGATGCCTCCATACATTTGATGTCTGAACAGATAGTGGGGTATGTGCTTTTCCTGTAATTCCTTTCTGTCCTTAAGATACCCTGAAAAATATCAGCTTCTGTATCTTACCAAAATAGATGGTAGTGTTGTCTTCTCTAGCTGTCGTTGCTTGCACCGGATACTGCAGGACTCAGATGAGATGTGGGGCTGGATGCCAAAGGCCTGGGGGCTGCAGTGGTTTTCCACTCACTGCCAGTCGCTGACTTCACGCTGGCTGCTGGGACCCCCAGGCAGATTGAGAGCCACAGGCAGAGCCCACAGATGGGTCACTCAGGTAGGCAAACTGTGGCAGCAAATTTCTTTCCCCAAGAATCAAAAAGATTTCATCTTGTTTGCACTATATTCTCTCTGAAAAAAGACAGACCAGTGAGCATGTGGCTGGGGGCTGATGACCCTGTGGTAGTGCTGAATAATTGACTGTGCTCCTCTGGTCCCTGCTGGTGAGGTGATGGGGAAGTTTTGACCCTGGGGAGGTGGTTCCTTGCATCTCCCAAGCCACTCTTGGTGAATTGAATGACTGGGACACCATTTCCAAGTTACATGGATCTTACACCTGGCCCAGTGCAGCACAGCCTCTCTGACCAGGGCATTTCCTAGGTAGATAGTCAAGAAGATCTCTAAAGCTAGCTAAATGTTCTGAAATAGAAGCAAGATAATATTTCCTTTCTCATCCTCTGTGGTCTGTGGGGAGGGAATAGAGCCGGCCACCACTCATTTAGCAAGAGCAATTCAATTTTTAAGAAATGGGAAGAGACACGAAAAAGTACTCTATGACTTAGGGTCATTTAAGCAGATAGCACTGAAGCAAAACCTATGATTAAGAGCAGCAATTATTTTTAGATACATTATTACATATTATTCAAATTTATTGCAACTGGAAAATAATGCATCTATCACATTCATTTTCCATTCATTTTATTTTAAATAAGCCCTACAAATGTTATAAAGAGTTTGAAACATAATTGCTAGCATGACTACGCTATCTGCAGTCAAATAAGCTTTTTTTTATTAGACTTCATTTTCTAAATGGAATGTGGCTTGAAAGTTTGAATTCAATCCTTCTCTGCTCAGCACTAAGCCATATATTGGAGAAGTACAGCATTTAAATCTTGCCAAGATACCTTTGCAACCAGAAGGGCAAGAGTAAGTTCAGTTGTGTAAAGGGAAGGCTTAGATTCTGGAGAGCAGAGCCAAATCTGTGGAGAAAATCCTAAAACTGCAAATACCATGGATTTAGATTGATCCTAATAATGCATTTTATTATTTAGATGTAATAAAAATTCAAATGATGTGAAAAATAGTAAAACCTCTAGTTTTAGAGGGTAGTGAGAGAGTGAGTTAGTGAGAGAGACTGAAGTATTTTTAGACTATGCTATATGTATGCCAATATAGATGGTACAGTTTTGATGGCTATTCATCTAACATTTACAGGAAGACATCGACAGTATATCACCCTTCACTGCCAGCTGCAAACACATATAATCAGTCACAAATTATGTATTTAGATGTTGGGAACATGAGATGTTTTGTGTAATGCTAATACCAAGACTGCCTGTCTGGAAATTTTAATAGGGAGTCTCTGGCCCAATCTTCATCTCTTTGATATTTCTATTGACTTCAAAAGTGAGAGCCATATGCAAAGGGTTTAACACTGCCATCTGCAGATTGCTATCGGATTTGCTGGGTTTTCCCACTGATACAGGACTGCCTTTTCACTTAGTAAATCACAATAGTTAATTTGCTGCTTTTTCCTTTCACTGCTGGTTACCAAAAGCCTGCTGGATAGCCTCTGATGGAGGTTTTCTGGGAATGCTACACTAGGTCAGTTTTGTCAAAATATTCTTTTTTTTTTCCTCATGTCTCATTATTGACCTTTCCAGCCACAAGGGGACTCTGAGCAACCAATCTGAGTCAAATAAGCATGAGGCTATTGAAGATGATGTGCACATCCTATGTTCTAGGATGACTTAGAAGCAGTGAAACTCAGAGCTGATATCTTCCTCTCACTTAATAAAACCGCCAGAAGGGAAATACCTTCACTGTCAGAATGACTATGTGAACAGATGAATTAGGATTAATAGATGTTTTTAATGAGCTTTCTAAATTAGTTATAATAGAAAAGCCATTATGGCATGCTTGTGTCCCCAAAATGCCACCCCAGCATGGAAAAAATGAAAAAGAGCCAAGATTGGACACAAATGACTTTATATAAATGTGTAGTTTGAACAAGAGAGAGAACAAACAAGGAGAGTCTGAAAATCACTGCATGGAAGAGCGAATTCCAAAAGTGACATCAATGGGATGCCTTAATAAAAATGAGGTTTGTCTACACCAAAACCCAAAACCTGCTGCAGGAATTCGTGAACCATCAAAAACCTGAATAAGCAAGTCTATGTGACATAGTGTAAAGTTGTGGGGAGTTACCAGTTTGGACTTCCCTCTGGAATATCCTGCAGTGATACTGCCCTGAACCTGGGGTGTATAAAGATCCGCCTTGTACACTGTCAGTTTTGGACTCTGATCACGTCACTCCACCATACTTCTGCTGCTATTGTGGGCAATATCTGCAGGAGAGATACAGACCCAGGCAATTTCCATTCTACTGCAAGCTCTAGTGACTGTCTACAGTGTGACATTTAACACAAATTGTTTCAGGTCTTTTTTTTCATATCTAAGATTAGGATAAACGAATAATCATATCCCTTTGTAAAATGTATCTGATTTAAAAAAAAAACCAACTCATATTTGAATCACTCTGTTTACTAATTTATTCTTGATAAAGATCCTGAGTAAGAATTTAAATTAATTGAATAAGTAAATAGTGAAGGTTGAAATAAATCAGTTTTGGCAAGTTTCACAATCAATCCATTCTGATATTAAACTGTGTTCTTGCCTACTTCAGAGAGAGTGATGTAACTTTACAGGAGAATTTATTTTTGAGAGGGAAGAGCAGACCCCACAAATGAGATATTCATATTTTCTTCATTACAGCAAGGTCACATACAACTGCATTTTCAAAACCCAGGTGTTCTGCACTTTAGGCAGTAGGTGCTCAAATAGATCTCTGCATGCTGCTCTGGCCGGGAGTTTTCAACAGTTATCCTTAATGCTGATCTCTTCTAAAAATATGACCATATAATTACATGCTCAGATAGTAAGGATTGTGACGATGGTGACTGGAGGCATGTGTACTGGTTCCCTGCTGGACACTTGGAAATTAGCAGTCCTTGCCTTTACTTCTCGACGGGATTGCTGCAAACATTGGCCTGTCGTTACAGATGGATTCCTTATTCTCTGCCTAGCAGCAACAGAAAAATGATGCGCCCAATTACTGGTGCCACTTATAAAAAATGTGCACAGTTCATTAGTTTGAATGGGCGTGCAGTTCTGACCCAGTGTGTCATTTACATATTATAATCAGTCATTACCATATGCTAATCACAACCCTGAGCCTTGCCCTAGCACTTCTAAAAGGTGCTGGATGATACTCTGTAGATGCTGCTATCATTGGCTGTGCTCTGACTGCAGGCCCCTGCTTCAAGCAGTAGCCTGGGCTGGTTGGCTCCAAGCTTGGTACCAGCAGAAGTCTGCTTGTCTCTCTGCAGGAAGGACTGCTAAATCAGGTTCAGTTGCTAGTAGAGGATTTTGAAGGAAAGCGTGTTGCATGAGGGCAAAGCATATTTCTGAGGACGAGTCATAACTGGCAACCCTCTGTGATCTGCAAGAGAAACCAGTCAAAAATGAATGGAGACCCACAGACCTTTCCTAAACATAACAGCAGTGTCTAGTCCATTCAGCAAGTAGATACTATCAGAAAAAAGGAAAAGTGCCAAACCCCTGGAGTGGCAGTTGATGTTCTGTATTACAGACCTTGAAAGTGCCCTGAGTAAAATGAAAACATGTTGAAGCTGAATTTCTCCCATGCCCCCCACTTCTAAAAATGTTTTGACCTTGGCTCACTTCCCTTGGGGTCTAGTCTCCAAAGTTTCATCTACATTTGCTGCAGCTCCTCCCTAGCTTACCTTCTACCTGCCACCACAGAGCAGAGAGCAGGGAACACTGTCTGCCCCTCACATCCTGAGGGGAAAGGATTTGTTTGCCTACAGCTGAGCCCACTGAAATGCTGTGGTGTGGCTGCCTTTTAGCATGGAGTCACTTCCAGAAAGCCCCTTGATTTTCTTGTTTTACCTTGAGATTTCAGACTGTCCCAGTTGGTTCTAGTTAGTGGAGATCCTTAGATAATTTACCTTATATAATTTACTCTGGATTTGGCCAGAGCCTCTCACCTTTCCTCCCTGAGTTATATCTGCCATACCATGTAGCATCTTTCCTATTAAGAATTATGTTTATTAAGCATGGGAACTGGGGTGCAGGGGAGATTACCTCAGCAAAATTGTTGCTGGGGTTTCCTTTTTTTGTGTTGACCAGGGGAGTACAGCAAGGCAGTATCATCAGCTGTTCTCATGCCTTTTGGGGAACTGTTCCTTTCTTCTGCAGCCTGAAAGCTCTGGGTGCAGCTGTACATTTCTTCTACTTCATGCTTACAGTTGTCTCCCTCTGCATGGTCTCTCCTATGACCATGGCTGTCTGGGTAAGTGTGGAAGGTGAAGCACGGTAGATACGTGCTTGCATACACAAATACAGAGCAACCAGTCCTTCCAGCCACACTTGCCTCTCCTGTGTAAGGGGTGGGGAGTTGACTGGAAGTGGAGCTCACCATGTGCTCAGGGCTGCAGATGCTGGATATCACCTTCCCAGCTCCTGGTGCCCCTGCCCACCATCCCTTTTGCCAGGAGAGAGGGCTCACACTCAATACTCAGAAATTACACATTGAACACTTATTAATCACACGATTAGCAGTAAAATCACGAGATATTAAAACTAGCATATTCTTTGTGCCTTATTGTTCTAGAACCACCAGGGGCCAGGGTATTCAGTGCTTTTCCCGATAGCATTACAGATTGCTGGACAAGAGGAAGGAAGAGAGGAAGGGAGAGCTGTCACACAAATCTGTTGACTTCAGGGACTGGGGTGCAAGAAAACAGACAACAACTGCTGTGGAATTGATTAAAAAACTGGCAATGCTGCACATGTTTTTGTCTGTGAGCAGAATAAAACATGCTAACAAGGGCTGAGCCTAGCTGAAGCTTTAATTCCTTTCTGTTGGATAATTTTTTTCTAATTCCTCCTGATCCGGATCTCCATTCTGTTATGCAGAGCCACCAACAAAAACATTCTTTCTGTGCATTTTCATCTTTGACTCTGGATCTGCTCATCCTGTGATTTTACTGCCTGCTACTAGAGAGGATGGCTGTTACTACATGACATTTCATGCAGGTTTCACTGCAGCTGAAGTATCCTGTTTTTCAAACAAACTTCTATCAAGTAGAAGTGATTAGCCAAATTAATGTGAAGTTAATGTCCCAAAGCAGCACAATTTGTTCTCAGAACTTCACGCGACATTTAGCTAACAGCTCAAAGAAAGGGTTCCATTTGATAAAGCAATCAGAAAGAGTCGCAGCAATGAGCTTGGATATGCAGGGCTTGCTAGAGCTTTTCACTACCATAAATTAAAGAATAAGTATCAAATAATGTATTTAGCCAGGCAAGCATATGTAGAAAAAAAAAAAGGCAACTTGGAAAGTTTCTTGCTGTTTCCATGGTGCATCTTGCAAATGGTAGCTCTGAAGGCCACCAGCAGAGAACAGTGCTGGGAAAGGAGGAACTGGTTAGGCTTGGGAAGGCCAAAATGCCAAAACTGAAGTGAGTCTGGGTCCTTCAGACCCTGACATGTTAACAGCAAAAGGCCTTTAATGATACAGCTCACTGCTCATCCTTCTGCAGTAGCCTTTCACTTATGCAAACCTATGTCCAAATCATATTTGGAGCAATACAAGTCGTTGTAGGACAATGGATGTCTGTTTCTGAAAAAGCTCTCAGAAGAGCCTACCCTAAAGGATGCCAAACACCGGATAGCAATCTTTCTCACAGAATAAATCCAGGGGGAGCAAGACCAGGATGGCAGTTTCTGTGCAGGTGCGTTGCCTGAGCTGTCTGGGGAAGCACACACAACACCTGCTCAGGCACTCCTGACTGGAGTTGAACCACTGCAATTAGTCCCTCATTTTAATGAGCATCAGACTCAGTCACATCTTTTTTAAATCACCCCCTGGTGATTTTATCCTTTGAAATGCTGTTAATCCTCCACTATGAGGAAGATTGTGAGGAAATGGCTCACAGCACTAGCACTCAGGTGTGCTGGGCACCTTGCAAGACCAAGATAGGTCTATGTGGCTTCTTGTTTATGGTTTTCAGGGTCTATTTTGACTGCAAATGGGACCCTCTCAGAGGGACCATCCCTGCTTGACTGATGTCTGTTTGAACTAGGATGGCCCAAAATGGGAGCATGGTCATTCCAGATAGATGGGTTTCAGTTAACTCATAGAAATCTTCCTCTCAATTTAAGCAAGTGTCTTCTTTGCAAGGGCAACTCCATGTTCTTTAAATTCAGGCTTCACATTTTTCCTGTGTTCTTAGGACTCATGACATAACTTTGAACAGCATGGCCCATTCACCACAGCTAATGCAAATAAAGTATAAAAAGGCTTTCAGTCTAGTAAGTGTTTGGAGGATGACTGTCTGTCTGACAAGCAGAGCTACTCCAGCACTTCAGTATTAAGGAAGTCCTGCAAATTAATATTCCATCAGCTACAAATCCAGCAACTTTGTGGGGAGCTTTTAGGGACATATTCCATGGTCAGTGGATGCATATTGGGTTAGAACCAAAAAGTGATTAAACACTGAAATTATAAGCCTATGAAATAAGCTGAGATCCTTAGAAAATCAGTGCACAGCTTATTTTAGATTTGATTATGAATTTTTTAGCACTAAGTAGACAAAATTACTGTTAATCACATGTATATTGAGATACTGGAACTAATCCACTGAAATTAGTGGGATTTTTGCCATTGATTTCCAAAAGAGCAGGATTGAGCCTGCTCTAAGCAAAGAAGGATAGGTGGAAAATTAATGTCTTGAAGAAGAAAGACTTAGGCCAGGTCTCACTATCAAAATGATGGATGGATCAGTAAGTAATAAAACCTCTACTCTGTTTCTCTCCCTCATGAAAGCATCATTAGTTGAAAATCCATGCCAAGCTCAAGAGCCACTTCTGTTTAAAAAGGAAAAGAAAAAAAAAGGATAAATTTTGTTAGCATGATGTATTAATGTCAAAAGTCAAAACTGGAAAATTACTTGCTGAAGGTGTGTTGATGAAATGTTTGGTAACTGGCACAAGGAGTAGAAAACCAGCCTGTAATGGGGTGTCAGTAGAAAGGTTGTATTTGCTGGAAGTGTTGCTGTGGGATGCTCTGGTGTTTTTTTCCTGTCATGGTCAGATGACATGGATAATCTGCAGAGACTGTGCAGCCTGAAGTCAGATAAGCATCCTTACCAGGGGCATAGGTTTCTTAAGAATAGCTAATATGTCCAGGTAATGTAGGCAGAACCTCAGAATTAAATGAAAAATCAGCTGCATTTTAGAGACAACAAATGCACGCTAAAGAAAGAATTTTTTTACTATCTAGAATTCAGCTTTAATTTGTATTTACTTACTGTAGCATTTGGGAATAAGAAGCATAGTTTATGAATCAATTATTGATGGTGCTGTAGTCCCCTCCATAGCAGGCCAGAATGCACAAATGGCCTTTGCACTTCTAAGGTACAACCACCCAATATTGATCACCATTTCCTGCACTGTTTAACCCCATGGACAAATCATTATTAGCTCACATGTTTGGAAGCAGACATTTCCTAATTCTCCTTTCCCCTTTTCCTGGACTCAGCACAATGACCCAGGGCAGAATGAGGAGAGAAGTTAATAATCACTCTAAGCTGCCTCTGCACCATATTCTTAGGCTACTGGAGATCCTTGGCAAGAATTCATCTTGAGACTGGCTCTGCACTGCTCTAACTGAGCCCTCCTTCCTGAGGACTCATTTGAACAACAACAGCCATCGGCCAAGGCTTACCAGTCACACTGTTCCGTCTGTTTTCTCCTGTTGCGTATGCCAAAGCCTGATGGAAATGTCTTTACCCAGCCTGAGAAATCCCTTACATAAGGTAAATTCTCCAGAGGACCTTTATGCATGATTTACAGCATCATTATGCTATCATGCAGCCATAAAACCCATAAAGGCCCAAGCACTGAAACCAAGGCTCACACAGATGCGTGCTTTCCTCTAACCGCTCCTGTGCCTCCAGAAAACATGCAGCAGGAACTGCCTCTCCCTGTCTTTCCTTGCCTTTCCCTGCCTCTCCCTGCCTCCACAACCCAACACCACACCCTGGCAGATCACAGTGTGTTGCCAACCAGCTGCACATTGCATATGATGCCCCTGAGGGAGAAGAGGGCTGAAGAGCTCCTAGCAGATGTAGGTGTACTTCCGATATGGCAAGGTGACAGAGGTGCATCCAAGCGCCATGGCTTTTCCCTTATCATCTGATGCTAGAAAGTTTTCTCTTGCCAGTGGGTAAACCACTCACAGTCTCAGCTCTCAAAAAGAGAAGCAGCCTGAGAGTCTTGGCAAACGTGAATTAAACGCGACTGCTCAAGTACTGTGTTATGACAAGCATATTTCCATCCATTATTTTCAGCTATCCAACAAGAAATCATTTCAGTATCACTGGCTAACTCTATATAATCACTCATTTGAATATAATGACTTCGGTTTCATCTGAAGACTTAAAAATCCTCTGGGCAAATTGGATTTTTTTTTTTTAATCTTTGTGAATTGAAAAATTTAGTAGCCATGGTTGAATTCCCATTTTGATGGGTACATTGCTTTCTTAGCTATCTCTCAGGCAGAGTATATCACCTGAAGTGTGAAGTTCTATATGCACAAATTATTCCTGATACTGAGATGCCTTCTTTTTTTTCCCCTAATTAGTAAAGTTAATTTGATTTAAATGGCAGTTCTGCTGAGGTACTGGTATTTATTCCGCTTTCAAAACATGAACATTCTGAAAATGTTTTCAAAATATTAAATGAAGCTATAAGTTTCCTGTGGTCAAGCAAAAAATAAACCCCCACAAGTTATTACTTGAGCATATTATTCCCAAACATTTTTGAGAGGGCTTGCTTGGCTTTCTTTACACACTTTGATTTTTTTAGGACTAATGACTTCTCTCATGTGGCAGAAAATTTCAAGTCTGAGCTATGAAGACCCAAGAAAAACATAAGCCTCTTTATGAGAAACATGTTATCCTAAGACAGTCTTTTTCAGTCTGTTGTGCTTGCAGACTCCTGTGGGTCCCAGCACTCCTACTTTGGGGACTAGGAAGGGTAAGCAAAACCAGCGTGCCCACTGCCAATAGGTTTTCATTTGCTGTGCAGAGATCCACATCTCCAGTGATAAATCCTTAAGGGTCCACAAATTGAAAAATGTTGAAAATCACCACCCTAGGAATTGTGCTCGTACCTTGGAGCTATCTTTGCTAATTGGGCAGAGCTGACAAGCAGGTCCAATATGGTGAAGAGAGATCCCCAGATTATTAACAACATGATGGCATCTGGAAGTTTTGTAGAGCAATAGAGGCACAGCTCTAATCAAGCACTTTTTCAGCCTCTTGTATAGCCCATCTGTTACAGATTTAGCATATTATATATAATGCCCTCAGCAACTGACTTTGATGTATGTTCAACAGTGAAACTTCTTTTGTAACTAACATAAAGAAGTTATTGTTTATTATCTGCTAGGTCCTTAGAATGAAATCTCTGCAACAGTCAACAAAATAAATGATCTATGTTTTCAATATCTATGGAATATTGGTATCAGATGGAATTGCTCTGCTATCCAAAGATCACTAAGTCATGGAGATTTTTTCTGGATTTCACTAGAATTCTAATCTTGGCCAAACTCTGCATAAGAAAAAGGAGACATGTTAAACTTAGGGTACTGAGATTTTAGATGCAAAATGGGAAGCAAGGTGGTGCAAACATAACAATGTTTCCATTGATACAAAATGATTTATTGTAAATATTAGAACACATTTTATTACAAAGTATTGAAGCAGCCTGGTCATTTTTATTCCCCTTTGCTTGGTGCAGCACACAAAAAGGGTAAGGGATGTGTCCTGGATAAATTCCAGCTTGGGAAGTTACATTTTGCTTGACCCTAATTTCACCTGGCAGTGCCAAAAAAGAAGGAAAAAAAGCCTCTAGTCCTAAATCATTCTCTGTTGCTGTAATTCTTAATCAGTAGATACATATGATTCCCTTTAGTTTTGGGAAAAACAGATCTTTGCAGGGCTCTTTATTAAGTTATAATGCTTTCATTTTCTAGAATAAGAAATATTCTATAAATACAAAATAACTGCTTTGAGAAGCCCTTCTACACCTTCAGTACCTGATATTAGTGTAATATAATCTCCTTCTCTTCAACTTTGTTTTCAGTATTTTACTTAGTGAAAAGTTCTTTCCCTTGTTCCTCCTCAATCAGAATTTTCATTTCATTCACAGAGGACTTGGCTGGATTAGGTGTGTGACAAATTGGGCAGGTTTTCAGCATTTGGCCCTTGGGACTGCCATGGCACCTCAAGGACAGTTGCCAAAGCAGCTGCCAAGGTGTCACCATGCAAAGTTCAGGAGAGTACCCCCAGGCTCCTGACAGTGGCCTGCAGAACCTAGTAGAGCATTTTGCTGGTCCAGGGGCTGCTCAAGCTCATGAAGTGCTGAGCTCTCTGGACTTGGACTGGGAATGCCTGTTTAAGGTGAGGCTTCAGCAAGTGGATTTCTTCGTGTAGCTGTGTCAGGAAATTTTTCCCTTAAGCTTTTGACAGGAAGGCTGAATTGCTGTGATCTCTTGTGCTGTTCCCTACAATATCCATCTGTGCCCGTGTTACAATGCTAGGAGCAGATGATGAAGGAGTGTGAGGACTTTGTGGCACATGGTATCAAGGGCCCGTCCAGGCCACCAGGCCATGCACATGTGCTGTGGGGATGTGGAGGTGTCAGAGAGGAGCACACAGCCCCAGCACTGCGCTAGGTACTCGCCAGGATGCCTTCAGCAGCTCTCACAAATTTGTCTTTTTAACACCAATCGTTGTTGTGGTTGGTTTTATGGTTTGTTGTTAGTCTGTTCTGTATTAGCTGGTTCGTTCCTGTTTCCCCCCAGGTACTTGGTTCTACCCGTGTCCATCATACCCTGCTTCTCCACCCCTTACCTGAAGCTGTATCCACCCCTGAGATGTCAATCCTTCCCTTCCCCTGCCTGTCCTCTGGAGAATTCTCCCTTCCCTGCCTCCCTGTTGGGATGATTCAAATAGGTTCCTCCCCTGTGGTCACCCTATTGGCTTAACAGTTGCCATCCCCTGAGATCCGCCCCCCCTTTAAAAACCCTTGCAGAATGGAGAGCAGGTCTCTCTGGCCTGCTATTCGAGGGCTTTAAAGCTGTGTTGGAACACTGTGCCAAAGGGCCTCCTTTGCCTCTTTATGCTTGCTGACGCCTTTGGATTACAACCTCGCTCTGTCTCTGCTGCTGTGGGCTAGTGAGCTGCTGCCTTTTTTGTGGACCTGTTGAGAAAGTCCACTTTCGGCGTAGCCTTGCTCCTGGGCAGCTAAGAGCTGCGTCAAATGGTCATCAAGTGGAGATTAAAATAAACTTGTTCATATTCCTACAGAATGAGGGCTAGCAAGTCTTAGGACGAGAGTGCCCTTCCAAGCTTGCTTTAGATCCAGTTTTAATTTCCCTGAAGCTAAGTCACATTAACATATCTCCATGTTTTTTCCTTAGTGATGCAATCCAATAACTTTATCGAGACTTAAAAAATAAGAATAAATTATGCATTGCTTGGTTTTTGTGTATGTGTTTTTGTTGTTTACAGTTAAAGCAGAGCAGCTTTGCACTGGAAGTCACCAAGTCACTCACTATGCTGGGTACTTACTTTCATTTGGAGATAAGAGACTTTAAAATTGCCCAGTTTTGATTTACAGACACAAATTAGTAATAAAAATCTCTAATTACTTTAAATACTTTGTGTTGATAATTAAATTGTAAAGGAGGCTATAAATGGATGGGAAGAAGAGAATATGTTCCCGTTAATATTTATGTATTTTTCTGGCATCAGTTATCTCCCTGTAAATTTTTTGAATACAGGACAGGATCTGATAAAGTTCTTGTCTTTCATAAAGAAACTCTGTGCATCTCCCATTTAAACAATCTAAACAACATCAACACTTAAAACATATTAAAACATATATTCAGTTTCTTCCTTATCATACTTCTTTCGGTTCTGAAGAGAGAAAACAAAGACTTTTGCTAAATAGGTAAAAAATAAAACCAACTTAGATTGGTTCTAAAATATTCTGGACTAAGTGAGATTCTTTACCAACCAAGAAATCTGTCAGATATTAATTAATGGATTTATTAAAAAGAACAATACAAAAATGTATGTATAATCTTGTGTGGCGTTTCCTTATGCTCAAAGTTCATAAGTTAATATTAACCCTAAAGTTCAAGAAAGCTGCAATAAAGATGTATGCAGACTGCTGACAGTTTCTGAGAGAAACTTGCAAAGATCAGTATCATAGATTTTGATGTGCAGAAGGGTTTTGCAAAGAGATAGTATCGACTTTTAAGCATCCTCTCCACGGGCAGTGGCCAAACAAGAACAGAAATTGCTTATGACATGCCTTAAAGCTCATCAAGTTTTTAAAGGGATCTGTTCATCTGAAGCAAAGCAAAAAAAAATATCACTGAGTAATTGATTTTTACTCCAGCATAAAAACATTTTACATTTTTGGGTTTTTTTGCACTAGGTGTTTTATTCAGTGGTTGAGTACCAAACAAACAGAGATAAATTAAGTCATTCACTCTCAGGAATTTCAGAAGTGTAGCAGTACATTGTTAGTAATAGCCAGCTAGTCTTACACAAAGTACATTTGCTTGCTTTCATAGGAAGATCACAAAAAGAGACAATTTTATCCAGTTCACTAATTAAATTAACAAGTTGAATGAGTGTACATTAATAATACATAAATGAGATGTTTTTCACCTCCATCATGAACAAATTTTATGAGCTTTTAAGTATTTATTATGGTGGAGTCTCAATATGAAATATAACTCCTAGGACCCAATGTCAAATTTAGGGCTCTGATTTTTCACCCAGGTTCCTCCAGTCCTTATGGATGCCAATCACAATTCCCATGCATGCTATTAGTTAAATAACACTGTGTACAATATCCCATAGTAGAGTGGTAGAGTGCTGGAATTATCTCCAATGTGTAAGTGTGTATCAATATTTTAATCCTCTTTACATTTCTGGATCTAGCAGAACACTGTGTAAGTGCATCCTGGCTGGTTCAAACTGAATGTCTCTCTAACCCACTAGCCTGTGATTGACAAAGTCAAATAGGGGATGCTTAGGGAAACAGTAAAGAAAGTGTGAAGGAATCAAATGGTGTTTGTGCTGGGATATACTCTTAAACTCTGACATGGTGGTCTGGGTTTGCTTGGTTGCTTATTGTCCATGTGGCCTTCTACAAAGTCAGCAGAAATAGTACCATATGGGCTGAGGCTGCATCTCACTAGCGTTTTGGCTGAAAGTAGTAATCAGATTTTTACAGAATTTCCAGTTGTCTCCTTTTACCATCTACTGGTTTGATTCACAGTGTGGCTTTGGATTTCTTTGAGAGCAAACTAAATAAGAAACTCTCCTCCTGGTTTGTATTAGATGCCCTCAAAACCCAGATGGAGTCACGAGGCTACAAATAACTGGTGCTTTGAATGGCTTTGAAACACAGGCATGATAAGGAAGTTTAACCCAGAGGACCAGGCTGAATCTAACCTGAAATAAAATCCTGTAATTGTATATAGTGTAAATGCAGAGACTTCAATACTGATCTCTCAGGCTATGACTGAGAGGGCAAAGCTGCAATTCTTTCTTGAACTACTGAGCTGCAAACAAGACTCTTTCCACTATCTTTGTTGAAAGAGACTTTAGCATAAGGAACTCCATAAAATCCAGTACTGATGGGAATTCATGAACCCATGTAGCAGCAGTTAATATTAAACAATATTACCTACATATCCATCTCTCAGACATAATTTTCGAAGCTGCCATCTTCCTGTTCACTGAAATAAAAATTTAGCTAAGAAGTATAAAGCAACAAAACGATAAAGGACAAAGCTCTTTTTTTCTCTCAAATTGCTCTACACAGTTTACCAATTAGCTCCTTTGACATTGAATTTATTGAAATCCTGGATACTTTCAGTGATAGTAATGAGTCAACTGACAAAATTAGATGAAATAGTATTTGTATAAATACTATTATTTATAGCAGGGCAGTGGGTTTCAGGTACTAGTTATTACCTAATAACCTGCTTCAGAGCGGAGGAAGTAAAACCACAGCAAAAAGGGACTGCCCAGTTACAGAGTGGCTGCGGAGTCCCCTTTCTGTGATGTGTAGTCACATCCTGGACCTCAGAATTCCCCTGTGTGGCATCTGGCACATGTGGGAGGGTGTATGTACACGCATACTGGCACATAACCATCTAAAAACCAGCTGATAATGCAGGATGTATTGTAAGCTACTGTTGCTCTGAGCAGCAATAACTAGCTGCCTGGCTTAGGGAATTGTAGGGCACCAATCACTGTAGAATCTAAGTGCCAATAATGCTTAACATTTATTTTACACTTTACAGAGTTAAAGTGCTGTAGGAACATTAGCTAATTAATTATTGCATCTCCCTTGTGAGGTGGGTCGGTTGGTAAGTATTAGTCCCATGTTACGGATAGGAAAACTGAGATGCAGTGTTTTCCCCTTTTATTTCTCTATTGTATTCTGTAAAGCTCCAGACACACTCCAGAGGAGTTTGCTGCAAGTTACTTGCCCAAAGTCACTACTCAAGTTGGGGTCCTGAGCAGTAGTATAAAATTTGACTTCAGGTTCCATCTCTCTTGCTCAACCCTCCTGACAAACAAAACGCAGCCTGTTTCTGGATGGTAAGTAAACTGTTACAGTGCACACACGCACAAAAAAAAGGCAAACCAATCAGAGCTGGAGCAACAAACCCAGTGCTCTGACAGATCTGCCCAGTCCAGAGCTCCAAATAACTAATCTGGGTACTCTGCTGCCTCTACTACAGGTTTCCCATACAGCACCAAAAATAGGGTAGATCTACAATGCCTTTTGAACAGGCATCCAGAGGCAACTGGAAAACCTTGAAAGAAATGTGAGCTGTGCTTCTTGGTTAACCTGCTTGGGAAGCGCAGAGTAGTAACAGGATAGGGATACCTGTAAACTCAGTCATATTTCTCAAATCTTTCCATACCATTCAGCATTCAAGTCACTGGAAGTGGCCCTAAAGTCCAAACACTGACTTTTGTTGCATGAATACATGTTCTAGCAGAAATCAGATTTCCATTAGGCTTGGGAACAGCTGTCAGGGTCTTGCAAGAACTTGCTAGAATAACCAACACCTTCTCCGTATTTGTTGTTTTTAAAAGAGAAAGTAATCCATCCTCCAACAGTAAATGCAGAATTCCTGTACTTTGATTTGTACAGGTTATATTTGGAATTGGGAAAGGACCGGTCCCAAGAACTTAACAATCAGGTTGCCAAATAATCTGATGAATACTGGGTTATTATTTGCTAGTCACATTTTAGTAAGCCCAGGTAGTACTTTCAGCCTCACCTTGTAGCTGTCTGCACTGAAATAATGATTTAGCTTTTTTCATTCTTAGCTGTGAGTCTGATCTAATCACATGTTTCTAACAGTTGATGTTTTAAGAAACCCCCAGGATTCACAAGACCCGGCAATTTCAAAATGCAATTCATAAAGCTAATTGCAATTCTTCATGTAAGTAGAACTAATTACAGCTATGTACTTGACCTTTAAACACCAGTTTTGTTTTCTCTCTGAGACTTTTGTGGTTTTAATTTCTTCACCTCTCTGTTTATTGTTCTTAATCAAATTGTGCCCTCAAGTGATTAAGAACTCAAATTAAGGTTTATACTTTTCTTTAAGTATGTGATGGAAAGAAGAGGGTTAATGCAAACACTTTCAAGGCAATATTTAAAATATTTAAATTATCAGTTTGGCTGATTTAAATGCTTCTTCAAAGTGCTAATAAAACAAATATTGTATTATGTTAGTAGACAAGATCCAATGAGGAGGGTTTCCCTATAAAATTATTATAGATAATGTAATAGCAAGGTGCCTTCCCTAATTAAGTAAGGTGTAAATCAAAAATATATAATGAAGAGTGCACTTGATTTTAAAAATCACTTTAAATAAGATAAAGTCTAATCAGTAGCATAGGCAAGATTATAAAAAAGTCATTTAACATTGTGTTCTGGCAGCAGCCTTTGAAAAAGCACTTCTGGTAGCCTTCCCTGGCATTCACTAAGAATTGGCAGCCTTGGCAAACTGGCAGGAAAGAAGATGCAGAAATTATCTAATTTAAGCGTCTGAGTCGTTGTGTGTTGGTTCTGCCAATCTCTGCGCCTTACCCTTGGGTTCTCCTGCACCGTCCATCACTGCTGCACTAGGGATTGGGCTGGTGCCTGCAGCTAATGAATACTGCAGTGCCTCCCCTCGTTTCATCTCACCTATCAAGATGGAAATGCCAAATACTGTACATGTGTCTTGTCCTGCCTCTTACCATCAACATAACCCGGGAGCAGTGTCAAAGAGGGGGAGGCTTGGATGGATGGATGGGCTTGGGCTGCTTTCCCTCCTGACCTGGTGCCTCTACTGGAAAGCTGACGCCACGTGCTGTGGGCAAGTTGTAATACGGTTTGTTTAATAGGGTAAATCATGCTTTTATCACTGGAAATAAGATGTGGTGGAGACACGTTGTCATGGTTACTTAGCCATTTCCCCAGAGTCACAACACCAGTGTCCCGGAGGGGACATAATTCTATTTCATGCATATGCATGAGGCTAGCAGGTGCTTTGGCACTTTAATTATATATTTTTTAAATGGCTAACTGTAAAACTGTGACAGAAACACAGAGTTAAAAGGATAAGAAATGGACTTGGAAAGCAGGCAACAGAATTGTCAAGAAAAGGAAAAAAAAGGTGCGGGTTTCTGAAGGCCAATGCCAGAATTTAAAATAAATAAATACATTTTCTAATTATTTAGGAAAGTCAAGGAGATACCGAAGCTTAAAATCTCCAGATAGGAGGGTAAGTGAAAGAAACTTCACAGAATTCTTTTCTTCTATGCAATTTTTCTATAGGAAGGCTGCTCAGCTCATGGAAATGGCAACAAGAATGGGAGTAAGAAAGACAAAATTTAATAAAATATTAATAACTCTTAAATAATTCAGAAAATCCCCCCCCAAACAACAATAACACATGTAACTACAAAAAATATTGGCAAATGATTGCTATCATCAGATGACTCCTTTCATGCCTGCTCAAGAACTTTTGTAAGTTAGTGCACTTCGTTTAGCTGCTGTCTGCCCATGTTACTCATGACCCACCAGCTCCTGCTGTCCCAGGTGTTATTGTCCTTCAGTTTTTTTAGCTCAGTACAATAGAAAGTACAGCTTTAAGTCAAAATAACCTATAAATACAAGGATTTCCCTAAATATCTTCAGATATACCAGCTGCTCTGTAATTACATTGTATTCAAATATTATACAAGTCTGTGCATGTTTTTACAGGTAACTGATTAAACATTGGCTAATGTGTCCAACAGTAAGAAGAAATCAAAAATTCTGTAAAACCTCTGAATACTCATAGCTGTTGGACATAAAAGGCTGAAATAACAAGCCTTTAAAACTAGTTTGCCTTATATGTGCCTCCTACCACTGAAACACAACTGGTCATGTTAGGGATGGTTTGGACTGGACCAAAGATTTCTAGAGTTGACAGGAATATACCTATTCACAGAAGGTGAATAAGCCATGAAGAATTTTTCTGAGTTGTCCCACAGCTTTTTACTGTATCTCTTACAGAGGATTGGGGAACCATTATTTAATGTAAAATGTCAAAACTTCAAAATTATTTTTTATTTGGTGGGATTGAAAGTGAGTCTGTTCACTATTTTTGTGAGTGACTTCAAATCAGATGAGGCATTATTTTGTTTTGAGGACATTCACTTGGGATTTGAGATGGTTTTATTAAGTTACTTGGATATATAGAGACACATGATGTGTCTCTCTCTTCCTCTCCATTTCTCCTTCTTCCAAACAAATTTTTGCCAAAATTGATATACTTCCACAAAGTATTTTCCTTTTGACAGAAAACTGCATGCAAGTGAATGATTTTGCAGATCTTTTAACTCAATCTGGCCTTATGTTCTCAAGTATCTTTTTTTAAGAGAATCATGTCAGGTTCTGCTTTCATGGGCATTTAGCTTAGTCACATTCGGCAGAGTATTGTAGAGTTGTTTTTAACTCAGGTCACCTCACAGGACGTGCAACGAGATTCAAGAAAGAGGGAGGAAGAAGCGAGGGTAGAAAGAAGAATGAGTTGCTTATATCAAGAAAAATGTTTGTGTAACTGCAGGTTTTGATAGAGCAATGATAATGTGGATTCTAAAACACTTTATTTCTGAAGTCGTTTGACTATTCCCAGGTCCTTCTTTTCCCAATAACTTCTATACCAGAGTGAATTCAGGAGACTCAGGAGCCAAACAAGTCACACTTATACTCAAGGTGAGAAACACCCATAATCTATTGAAGTGTGGACTGAAAATGTTAAAGAAGCATTGTTTTCCCCTGTTGCAGGTTTTTCTAAATGTTTATGTTCTCCTGGGAATGTTTCATGACAAAGCATGTTATGTGCACATGGGTTTTGATACAGTCTAAGGCTCAGTGTTCATTGTAAGAGTTCTTCTCCAGAAAAAAGAATCTCTGAAAGTATCTCAAGATATATTCATTTGTTGAATGTTAGAAGCATTTTCTTCAGTCTGTTGTGGACTTGAAGGAAGTAACTTAGCTGTTTTCTATGCAATTCTACACAGCCAAAGTGCACTGCTGGTATGGACACATACCGTAAAATGTATGTGTTCAACCCAGCCAGAAGACCAAAGAACACTCTGGGATACACTGCATTGTTCATTAGATAGAGCAGAAACCTTCTAAGGGGAACATATATACGTTTAGCCAATACCTTTGGAGAGATGTGCATTAACATTTCTGTCATTGCAGTGCCAAATGTTAAATAGAGTTGCACACTGCTCAGTTTTAGAAGAGATTTCTACAAAGAAATACTCAAAAAACGAGTCATTTTCAGTTGCTAAAACAGCCATTCACCAAAGGAATTCAGGCAAACCTGAGTGACTGTGGCCACATTTCCGTGTGGTTACGGATGTGCCAGGCACTGCCCAATCCCTGCTCCAACATGCCTTGCAGTGTTGGCTGGAAGTTACTGCCCTCTAGGTTTTAGCAGCAGAGCTGCTCCTGCAACTCCTCCCTGGCTTGCGTAGGTCCAAAATGAGCCACGTTAACTAACTGAAATAGATCTTTGCTAGCACAGCTGGGTATTAGTGAGTCAGGTTAGGGAGAGCTCATAGAGCCCTACTGAAAAGTCTGCAGAGGCACTGTGCTCCAGCAGAGGCAGGCACTGGGCAGCTGGAGTGCTCTAAGGGCAGGAATCCACTGAGATGGCAACAACCTGGGGACAAGGAACATGTCCATTGATTCTCCATGTAATTCCTCCAGAAGAATCATCAGGATCCACTGGAGCACTAAAGCATCTATTTATACATCCCTAAAATGAATGGGATGGAAGCTGAGTGAGTCCAGGATGTAAATTCTGTTGCTATCAACAGAACAGGATTTTATCCCTTGTATATAAGTACTTTGCATGGGGGGCCTTGGGGCTCTCCAGCTGCTCAATGATAAGTACAAGAGCAAGAACTTTTGGCTAATCGAAGACTGAACCCATCTTGCAATGAGAAGTGTGGGCCTCTGTGACACCACTGCGTCCCCTTCTGCCCCTACATGGACCAAGTCATCAACATGCCAAATACAAAACTTAAGAGGAATGGAAATTAAAACTGCCCTCTTCCATCTGCACCAGCAAATCCACCGCAGGGGCACATAGCACCCCAGTTACTTCTGTATTTAGACACCTCATGTATTTATCCTCAGAGCTACTCTATGGGATGAGGCAGTGCTGCTAATCCTGCAGTTCTCGCAGCTCAGTGAGGACAAATGGGTGCACAGTGCCACACAAGTAGTTCACCATCAGGCCTCGCTCTCCCATGGCTCGTTCTAATGCTCCCATGCTCAAGACCACGTTCCCTCTTGCCAAATGTTTTACAGAAAGTGGATTGCCTTGTGTACATCATATTTTAACTGCATGAAAAGAGATCTGACTACAATATTGAAAGCCGCCCTAGAAATCTCTACTATTGCCAGAAACACTACACAGAGTTTTTATGAAGCTCTTCTTATGAGAGAGACAGAAGATTGCTATGATAGATAAAAGAGGAAAATGTTGCTGGAGAGGCGTTGTAGGAGGTCAAAACTTCACACTGATGGTGAGGGGTTGGGCAGCAGAAGGGACTGGGCTTCAGAGGGTGGTTTCCCAGCTCCTAAGGAAAAGGAAGTGATGGTTGCTGTACATTGCTGGAATGGGCTGTTAGATGTGCACAGCATTTAACAACATCTGATGCTGGTGCATGCCTGAGCTGCTCAGGTGCTACCTCTCTGTAAATACGACTTCAAACTCAACCTCGTAAAATCCTTTAAAAATCTGAGGTACAAGTGAAGAGTTTAGCAAGAGCAAAAGTGAAGCTAACTGGAGCATTATGCTCTTCTATAGCTGAAAACTTGAAATAAATAAAAGTGGAAAAGTCAGGAAAAGATCCTAATAGGAAGTTCATATTATTCTACCTCCAACATGGGCTTAAGGATCTCTGCTGAAAGAAATATTGCAAGCACAACAAGAAATTTCTCCCTTTTCATTACAGTCCTGGTTAGAAAGCATTCTTAAAGTCAAGACGGTTTCTATCATTCAATTCATTCACCATGGATATGGCAGAGCATTCTTGTACCCTGTAACAACCTTTACGTATCTGAGGACTGGTGTTAAGTCCATTCTCAGCCTTTTCTTCTTTAGATTAAACAACCATAGATTTTGAAGTCTTTCTTCCAAAGTCACCTTTTACTTACCCCTTTCCTCCTCTATGTTGTTTTTTTTTCATCTTTTTCAAAGTTACTCCCCCTGTCCCTACCCACGGTAATACACAGCATTTCAGCCAAGACATCAGTTCTGAGAAGAGATAGAAGATTAATTTGTAGTAGAAAAATAGGATTTTGGTAAAAATTGCACTGAAGACTTACCTTCCACTTGCCATGTCATCCATTGCACTGCACTGAGGCAAACCTTTACAGGATTTCATGATGAATACTTCTGTTTTGATCATAAACCACTATAATTGCAATGCAAAAAATCTCTATCTTCTGTATAATTTCTTCTATCAGGTAGAAGAGTGTCAAAACCTTGCTAAAGTCAAGGTGCGTATCATCTACAGATTCCCATTACCCACAAGGCCCATTACACAGCCAGGAAAGAAAATAAGGTTCATCTGACATAGTATGATACATAAATATTGATTGCCAGATGCTTTACTTCTTACAGAATTTATCCAAGAATTGAAGTTAATTTGACTTCTTCAGTAACTCAATTCCCCCTTTTGCTTAAAAAAAAAAAAAGCACAATATTGTGCTTTTCTAGCTATCTGGTTCTTCATTCCCTCTCCATGGGTTCCCAGGAAGACTACTAATGACTCTGAGAGAGCTTCAGACAGTCCTCTAAGTATCCCATAAAAAATTCATCAGAGTCAAAGGATTTTTAAAAAAATGAAGTTAAATGAATATCCTTTACCTATTCTTGCCCTTTTCTGGGGAAAAGTCTTTTTTTTTTTTTTTTTGTTTC